>NHNX01000003.1:0-31572 GCA_002786045.1 Zasmidium angulare
GGTAGCTAGGCGATATACTATTATTATTAAAAGAAAGAAGAGAGAGAGAGTAGTAGAAGAGGTAGATATAGGAAAGTTATAGGTATTCTCTACGTTCTAATTAGTCGACGGCGTTCTTAACGGATTCGAACGATTTAGAGTATTAAACCCTTACTATATAACGTCCTTTAGTGTTAGCTAATTATAAGCGTTAAAACTCTAATAACTTTCTTATTATATATAGCGTTAGCGGCTATATCTCTACTACTAACTGTTAGAAAATCGCTATATTATAGGAGCTTATTCTTCTCGTCGTAACGATATTCCGCTATACTAAGTTTATTTCCGTACGTAGCGTAGTTATTAAGATATTAGCGGGCGAGGGTAGATTAACTTTAAAATCGATAAAATCGTTTCGCCGAGGGCAGTATATTACTTCTATACTAAGAGAAATGTATTTACTACGACTAGTACTACGCTCGTCTACAGTCGTTACTAGTAATCGTTTCGTACTATACTAGCGAAGGCCTATTAAGTATTTATTAGCTAGACTGCGGGTATTATGTTATTTCTACGCTAAGAGGAATATAATTACTACGACTAGCACTACGTTCGAGTATAGTTATTCGCGGCCGTTACTCTATAGTATACTAGCGAAGGCCTATCGAGTTAAACAGTTACTTCGATAGTATACCTCTAGTCGTTCTTCGTCTACGCTATAATATAGTTACCTCTACGGCTGCCTCTACGACTAGCTACGACTAGCATCGTAAAAAGATAACTTTTTATTACTCCGTATATACGAGATATTAATAGTCTAGTTTAACTCCGTACGTAGCCTACTTCTTACGCACTTACCTTACTTATACGTTACTTCTTAATCTAGTTACTTCTTCTTTAGACTACTACGTAGTACTATTCGTACCGTTAGCGCTAGTAGCACTAGTATAGACCGTCTAACCTTCTTACGGAGTAGTAATTACGGTAAAAACGGCTACCTAAGCTTATCGCTATCGTCGTTATCGTCGTCGTTATTATCGTTACTGTCCTTATTACTAGAACCGCTATATAGGAACTAAAGGTCTAGCTACGACGGCGATTTAAGGCTAAGGTTAGGTTAAGAGCCGGTTTAGTCTCCTCGTAGTAGTAAACGTAGTAGTAAGCTAACCTAGTTCTCGAAGCTAGCCTAATCGTTATCCGTCGAGCTCCTACGTAGGTCGGCTAGGTTTACTATACCCTACTAAGTAGTAGTCGTAGCCGTAGCTATAGTAGTAGCCGTAGCGTTCTTAAGGTTCTATAGACTCTCTATAAGTTTAATTATTAGTAGCGGCTTACTTAGATCGACAGTCTTCTCGAACTAAGAACCTACTTCCTTTAGCCGGCCGTTCTTACTAACGCCGAGTATTCTAGGTTCTTATTTAATAAATAGCTTACTCGTTAACGACGTTACTTTAGCTCTACCCTTACCTTTACCGGTATATAATAGCTCGACCTCGTTTTTAAGGCGCCTACGAGATATCTAATTTATTCGCTAGATAATAATCTCTAAATAGTACACGTTAAGGCTGCCCTTAACCTTCTTATAACAGAATACTACTATTATTTTACGTAGAGGCCTATCCTTTAAAGCCGATTTAGTAATTTAGCTAGGGATGTTAGTCTCGTTATCGAAGCCGTCGACGAAGAAGTAATCGTAATAGGTAATACTCTACTCGGCTAGGTAAAGTCCCTCGTTAAGGCGTCTTAAGATAAAGTTTAGTAATAAGAGCCGAACCTCTTTTTACTACGGTATTCTAAACTCGTCCGCGTGCTACATATTAGTAGCCTTTAAGATAAAGATTAGCTCCGAGTGCGTCTATTCGCCTTTCTTTAATATAGTAATCTACTAGTTCTATAAGATGTATATAGTCTTAACGTCTTAAAGTAGAGTATTAGCGGCCTCTTTTACGGCTGCTGCTTTAGCTAGGGCGTTAGTAGTCCTCGTTAGAGAGCTATTATTCGTCGACGGCGGCGGCGGCGGTTAGCGCTTCGATATTAGCTAGCCTTTAGTAGTGTCTATACTAGAAGTTAGTAAGCGTTTATATAGACGTCTACAGTCTACGTATAAGTAATTAGGCTTAGCCTAGTACGGGTACTAAACCCGCCCTACCGTTACCGCTCTACCTTATTATTCGATAACGAAGCGAAGGATATAAGGGCTAGTACTAAAGCAGAGCCGCTACGAGTCGTAGTAGTAGCCGTAGAGCCCTACGAGGTTAACGGTCTAGGAAGTAGTAGTAGTGTAGCAGTCGATATATACTAAATAGGCGGGGGTTATACGTTAGTAGTAGTATACTCGGGGTTTATCTTATAGTAGGAGCCGTAATAGGTATGCCCTTTATATAGGACTATGTAATTATTACTAGTCTCTTTATAGTACTTAGACTAAGGTCCCCGCGACTAGGCTATACTGTCGGTATAAGGGCGGAGAAACGAGTTATTAAGGTTTAATATAGTCGTAGAGGTAGCAGTCTTTTATGCCTAATAATCTGCGAGCTTACTATAGGTAGTAGCGATCGCAGATCTAGCGCTATTATTAATACTAGTGCTAGAGACGATCGAGACCTTCGTTAAATAGCTAGATTAAGCGAGAGTTTAGTAGTAGCCGGGCGATATATAGGCTACTTCTTATACCGCTATTCTTACTACGGGGGCGCTCTACGATCCTACTATAGTAGTTATAGTCGTACCCTATAGTACGTAGTAATAATATTTTAACGATATTTAAAGAACTTCCTCGAATTATCGGGGTTTAGATACTTAGCGTCTCTCTTAGTAAAGCATTTACGCCGCGATTCGTACTACGATTAACTACGAGTACCTACTAAGGAGAGATTAATCGTACAGTCGTCCCGCTATAGAGTAGGCTAGTAAGTAAAGTTCGATTACTCGCTCGAGACTAAGACTGTATAGTATAGCGGCACCTATAAGGGGTCTACGATTAGCTCTACGATTAGCTACTTCTACGTGTTACCCTAGGGCGTTATATATATAGAGATCTTAACCCTAAGCGACCTTATCGCTACTAGCGGTGCCGCTAGCGGTGTACTCGAAGTTAATACGAGACCTAACGGCATAGCGGCACCCGGTAAGGCGCCTATATTTACTACGTTAGTGCCTACGATTCTCGGCGGTCTATTAGTACCTTAGGAGTAATATACCTATAGGGGCTAAGACTATATCGAAGTTTAATAGACGTTACCGGCGGTTACGACTTAACGCTACTACTACGGCTAGTATAGCGGCTATACTACGTATTAGACTATTAAACGATATCGTAACTAGTAGTACGACCCGCTGTAATACTACCTATTACACCCCTTATAAAGCCGTTATCTCGTAGTAGTATAAACCTTCTACCTCTACCTACTCCGCCTAAGTAGTCCGGACCTCTACCGCTATATTACCGTAGATCGTCGTCTTTAAACTCGTTACTAACTAGTAGATAGTCTAGCCGCGTGTCTATGTCGTTATATCGATCGTCCTCGTTAGTAGGGCCTTCGTATAATAGCTCGTTCGCGCGCCTATAGATAGCTTCGTTCTTAGGCTACTTACGCTATTCGCTCCGGTTATTTAGAGGTAGTACCTCGGTAACGTAATTAAAGTCGGCCTATAGGTATTACTATAGGTAATGCCGGAGAAAGAGGTAGGCCTATAAGTAAACCCTATTATCGTTTTTATCGGTTATAGAGCTAGAGACTAGTGTTTAATATCTACTAGACTCTAGTATTAACTTATAGAAGTCTATAGTCTCGTCTAGTAGGTATCGATCGATGTTAACGTTCTTTAAGTCCTCTTATATCTCCGCTAGGTACTCCTTTAGCACTAGTATTCTAAAATCCTCGTAGTCTTCTAATTCCGCTTTAGGGTAATAATATAGTATATATAGCACTCTACCGATTAAATAAGGCCTATTCTTCTACTTACGAATATAGTAGTAGTTCTATATATTAACGAACCTTAAAACAGTCTTACGTAAGATCGGTATATAGATATATACTATAGTAATACGGTCGTGCTTATTATCCTTAAAGAAGAGCCCTTACTCGTAAAGCTCTATAAAGTAGGCTCGTTAGCGTGTAGTGCTAGATATCTACTAGCGCTACTAACTCTTAATCCTTTAATTTATCTTACTTGTACTATATCGAAAGTAGTCGGAGAACGTTAATAGCGGCTCGTTAGGGTCGTAAAGTAGCCGCTATAGAGTTAGATAGGCGTCTATAATGTAACGAGTTTCGCTACCGCGGTCCGTTCGAAGAATACGAGGACTATAACACGAAGAAGTTAGTAAGAAGTTAATAGTATCGATATATATATAGGGGTAGACTACGACTGCCTCTACGACTAGCTACGGCCGTATAAGTAGCCCGACTATTACGACTCGAGCTAACCTTTTACCTACTTTAAGTCGAAGCCGGTCGACTTATAACAGTCGGGCTACTTATACGGCCGTAGCTAGTCGTAGAGGTAGTCGTAGAGGCTACAAATGTATACGCTAATACTGCTCGCTCGACCCCTTACCTACTTTAAGTCGAAGCTAGTAAAGCCGGTATAGCCGTAATAGTCGTAATAGTCGTAATAGTCGTAACGTCTATACGCCTATACGGCGATTGCCTCTACGACTCTCTACGGCTATATTAACGTCTAGACTTATATAACTCCGCTCTCTTTAACTATAAGTACGTATTACTACTAAACCGACACCTACGTACGGGCGGTATAGCTAACGTAGATCTACTAAATATACCGCGAGAAGCTATTAATAGCTCTATAGATTTAGAAGCTAAAGTACTCTAGTTTATAGTAGGTATCTATAGATATAACGAGGCCTAGTCTATTATAAATAGCTGCTCCTTTATAATATTTCGCCCTCTTACGCCTCTATTTTACTCCCTCTAGATTAAGCAGCTTTAATACTATCTATATACGATCGCGGCTTATAATGTTATACTTAGAGCGTATGTCTATATATAGGAAGTTCCGGCTAAAGTTCTTAATATAGCTAAGATCTAGCTTATACCGTAATACGTACAGTATTTACTCTATTACTATAGGACGATCTGCTATAGAAACGCGCTTTATAAGGCCTATTCGTTTCCGCACTCTTACTATTACTCTTAGACCTATCTTAAAGCCTTTAGTCTTAAGTATATTACTAAGCTTATTATCTATTACCCTAAGGCTAAAGAAAGTATAGGTAATACGTGCTTATAGCTAGTTAGAGTCCTCGAAGTTCTTTCTCCTTATCTTAATACCCTATTATCGTAGACGGTTCTATAAAGTACGAAGACTAATATCTATACCCTATCGTCTAAGACCCTCTAACACTACCTCTTAGCCTAGACCTACTACGAGGCCGGTAATAATCTAGTCCTTATACTAAGATAGGTTAATAGTCTAGCGAACTATTACGTACGTAGTAGCGGCTTATAGCGAGCGCGAGATCGTTACTTTACGGCGGGTAAAGGTAGAGGTAGAGGTAGAGGGCGGCGGGCGGTAAGCGGTAGGCTCGTTAACGGTAGTATAGGCACGGCGATAAGCTTAGTAAGATTAAGAGGGTACGAGTAAAGCGGCGACTATACTACTACTAGCTTAGGCGGGTCGATATAGTCCTAAACGTGTTTATTTACTGCTTTATTTACATAACCGTTTTAGCCGCTAAAACCGGTTTCGGCATAGTAGTAGGCTCGGCGCGATATACTAGGTATGTTAATACTGCTATTTAGCCTACGATTACTCTACGACTAGCCCTAGTACGTCGTCGTCGTCCCTAGGCGGTAGTAGTAAGTAGTAGGTAGTAGGTAGTAGGAGCGGTAAGACTCGCGAATATAGTTACGCCTACGAGTACTACTACGTTTAACTGCGACTAGTATTAGTATATCTTCTATACCCTACTTAACTTAACACTACAGCTAATACTCGAAAGTTACTTGTTTAATAGTGGTTTAATAGTTTAATACTAGTTTGTCGCTTGTACTAGCGCAGTATAAACGCAGGCGCAGCCGCACCGGTATTAATATTAAGGATTAAAACACGTGATAACAATAGGAATACCTCTATCCTGCTTTTAAAGACATACAGGCATTGCTAAGCATGTTGTTCGCAGTGTAAACACAGTGCAAACGCACATAGGTGTTAATGTTTTGAGATCTGAGAAGGCGGGGATTTCAAAGTGCGGGAAGGTAGATAAAGACGTCCGTAGAGACCGGGTCCATGTCCATCGCTGATGGATACCTTGGCACCTCAGCAATATAGGTCCTAGACCCTATGGCCGATGCATGACACGCCAACTACTATTGCCAAGTCGTGCGTTGATTCGCAACATTCACTTGCTTCAACACGGCCAAGGAAATTGTAATAGTTCTCTCTCTTGGCAACACCCGGGCGTCGGCCATGGTGCCATAATCGTACAATGTCTTCCATGCTCATAGCACGCTACGCTCAACATGATTGCCGATATATATCGATGGTGTCTGGCATGCGAGTGAGGCGTGAGTCGGAAGAGTACAAGGAGCGCTGCCTCGTTCTATTCTGCACCGAAATACTTTCATCCTTCACTTGTGCACGAATTCTTCACTTCATCATATCATGGCGCTTGCAAATCTGACCACTGCGCTCAACGCCACCATGCGGGCGGTCCTGTGGGAAGGGCACGCCTACAACGTTACGGTAGCGAATGTACCACGCCCGACTATCATGAACACAACCGATGTGATTGTACGCATGAGTCGTGCAGCCATTTGCGGCTCAGACCTGCACATCTATCGAGGAACCAATGCCGGGCCAGAACTGCCTTGGGTCTTGGGGCATGAAGGTGTTGGCTATGTGGACCAAGTGGGAACTGGTGTTAACAGTCTCAGCGTTGGAGATGCTGTCGTCATCCCATACAACACGGCGGAAGGTCACCTGCACCACGACTTGACCACAACTCTCTATGGCGCTTATGGCAGCGGCGGCGGTATGGGCGGGACTCAAGGTGAGCGACCAACCTGACAACGATAAACCAGTACTGACATAAGGGGAACGCTCTCTAGCCGAATATCTTCGTGTGCCATTTGCGGACGACGGGCTGATCCCGATCCCCTCTCTCGAACGAGTCGATACGATCACAAACACGACAAGATCTCTTGCCAACGACTATTTGATGCTCTCTGACATTTTTGCGACTGGATGGTCTGCTTTGGACTACGCTGGGTTCAAAGCGGGAGATGTCGTGGCGAGTTTTGGAGCTGGCCCCGTTGGTCTGATGGTAGTACACGCTGCACAACTCAGAGGCGCATCTAAAATCTACAGCGTGGATTACGTGGACGCGCGCTTGTCTTTAGCAGAGGCGCAAGGCGCGATTCCTATCAATTTCCTGGACGCCGACCCTGTCCAACAGATCCTTGCTCTTGAGCCCGCCGGAGTGACGAGGAGTATTGACGCTGTTGGATACGAGCAAGTGAATCGAAACCTGACCGTACAAGCGGACGTCGTGACCCGCAACATGCTTGCAGTCACGGCGACCGGAGGTGGCATGGGGACTGTGGGAGTATACAATCTTCCAACGAACGACACCGTGGAAGCGCCGCGAGGGTCAGCCTTGCAGCATCTCATGAACCTCGACCTGTCCGCTTTCTTCTTTGGCCACTTGCAATGGATGGCAGGCCCCTCTGACCCCATCGCCTTGGCGCCTGAGCTTTTGGCCCTTGTGTCGTCAGGCAAAGCGAACCCCGGATTTGTGGTGTCGGACGTTTTCAGCATTGAAGATGCGCCAGCAGCGTATCGGGCATTCGAACGGCACGAAATTGTGAAGGCTGTAATCGCATTTGACTAGAGCGAGACCGCTCGTTCCTCACCTAGTCACCAAACAATGACGCCTGTTTAGCCGGCAGTAGTTGAGTGGCGAGGGTGCACAACGGCGCGCCCAATCGCACAGTCGAAACCTGGGAGCTTAGGCGGAACTTCGACATGGTTGTACATTGATGCTGGCAGTGTTTCGTATTGCTGAGTCAGAATAGATAAATGTACAGCAATGTTGGCCGACACGTAACGAAGCTACGCAGAAAATCGAAGGAGATGTTGTCCCCTTTCGGCTCTTCGTCTGTTGGTCGAGATCTTCAGTGCCTCACAGCCTTTCAAAGTCCATTCCCATTTCGAGAAGAACTTCTCACTGATTTCCCATCCTGAAGGGTCCCAGGGAGTATCCCAAACAATTAGACCAGTGTTCTCGTGCGTAACGTCGATGAATTCCAACACATCGTTGCAGAGCTCAGTTTCGTCATAAGTGCCTTCTCGGAGAAGCAGATTATCACGTATGTCCGGAATGGGGAGGAGATCGATCCAAGGATGGTGTTCTATCTCTCTTTGCAAGACGGTTGGGTGTAATGAAGTCGGTGCGACGATCACGCACTCCGCTTGTCGCGCCTCTGACAGACCGCTCGTTTGGCGATAATGTGGCGAGATTGCGGATTCAGATTCAAACCATTCGCGTCCGAAGTTCAGATCGCCCATGTTGCTGGAAAAGGCACGCCAGACGTTGAATTGAATCAGAGTCAGGAGTGTATCTGCTCGGGGGCTGCCGCTCAATAAGTCGTGTCGCGCTTGGAGTTCAAATTGGAATATGGCTGATTCGACGTCCTCGAAGGATGAAGAATGAATCGACAGGCGATGCGTTTGGACCGCAAGAGGGCTACCTCCGGCTCTCGTCGGTGAGGCGATTGGAGCTTGGGTGATGTCGGCCTGGTCTTCCCGGGGGACGGTCGAGCCGGCTGTGGAGGGCCGCAGGTGGAGGGGCGACTTGGGCTTTGCCCTACGCTTCCCTGGTCACAAAGTCAGGAATGCTGGGAGTTCGCTAGTGCTCAAGACGAGTTACTTACTGTACAATCGTTGGTTCAGACGATTTTGGAGCTTTCTTCGGATAGTCGGGTCCGTGATGCCCGACCAATTTTCCCCTGCATCGCGAATCTGCCCTTCGCATGGCAGCATGGATAGACGTATCGGCGGTGGCGCATTCATCTGGGCTGCCGTGACGATAGTGTCGACGCTCATCGCGTATGTTGCGGTCCTCTATGCACGATCGATTCTATGACGCCTCGAGAGCGCAACGCGACCTCCTCAACAATGATTGAATATGTATGCAGGTCGCTTACTATACGTCATTGCCAAGCTGACGGAGAGTACTCCATGTAGTCTAAGACGGATGTGGCGAGCGGGCCGACCCTTGCCCAGCCTGATTCGAGTGGCACAATGTCTACTTGAACGATCACGAAGCCAGGATGGTGATCTTTCGACATCCTGGCCTGACATCCCGGCCATGCATTTCGCTGTTGTCCTCATCTCGCTTTGTGGCCTGTGGTTGCCCGCGCGTGTAGCAGGCCACCGCCAACTCGAGACAGTCCACGCCTTTCCGAATGGCACGTGGGTCGAAAACATCGCTGTCAGGTCCAACGGTAATCTGCTGGTATCTTTGGTCAATGTTCCTGAGCTCTGGGAGATCAATCCGTCAGAAAAGGGGCAAGAGGCTGAGCCAGCGAGATTGATACACCGCTTCGATGGCGCTTCAATGGCAAACGGAATCACTGAACTGGAAGACGATACATTCATGGTCATTGCTTCCAATACCATCTTTCGAGTTCAATTCGTTCCATCGGGGTCGAGTCAGGCTGTCGTCTCTGAGGTCTTGAACATGACAGCTGGCACCGGAACACTGAACGGAATGGCGACTCTGGATCCTCAAAAAGGCACAGTCCTGATTGCAGACTCTCAATGGGGCCTTGTTTGGCATTTGGACACCGAAACAAAGACATATCGCATCGCATTGCAAGACTGGACCATGGTCGCACTTCCCGGAAGACGTTCGCTCATTGGGATCAACGGCATCAAGGTAGTGGACAACTTTGTCTACTACAACAATTGTCCAGGCAGGCTGTATTGCCGCGTCTCCATCGATCCAGATACCGCTGAAGTCAAAGGCCAGTACGAGGTCATTATGTCTGGAGTGCTCGCCGACGATATTGTAGTGACACCGCAAGGCGTTGGGTATCTTGCTGGACTCGACGATAATGTCATTCGCAAGATCGCCCAGGATGGTACGCAAGAAGTGATAGCTGGCAATATCAACTCCACCGCACTAGTTGGGCCTACAGCTGCAGCCTTCGGGCGGACACAGAGAGATCGAGGGACGCTGTACATTACAACCAGTGGAGGTGAGGCGTCGCCGGTCAATGGCTATTATACCGAGGGGGGCAAGATTATCTCTCTCGCACTTTAGAGTAGCTCGGTGTCAATCCGTTACCTTATGGCACTCCACTTTTTGACAATGTTCGTTCTGATCCCTTTGCGATGCCTCAATGAATAGACTGCAACGCTTTCAGTGCTATCAGGAGGCGAAGTGATCTTAGATTCGTCGCGGGTGCTCTGTTGCATTCGCGGCGTCTCTTCACTGGGTGAATTCTCATCCGGATCTGCGAATTGTCTGCGCTAGGCCATCTCGTTGGGGCGCCGCCGCTTGGCGCACTCATGTCGTGGACGAGGGACGTCCGCCCACTCCGCGGTGCGACGTCCTGGCAAAGATAGGTCTTGTCATGTTCACCTTGGCCGTCGTCAGTTGCTTGTCATCGTAAGCCGTATGCATATTGATGAAACTACGAAAAGCTATCAAGGTAACTTTGATCTGCGGTCACGTTCTCAACACAGGTCACAAATGTTCATAAGGTATTTTCCATGTATAGAGCCATTCTTCCCTCCGAGAATTTGACGATCTGTCCTTACGGCGTATGCGCTTCTAGACACAGAACATGGGCTCTGTTTTATTTTCAGCCGTCGCTCTCCT
The DNA here is from genome assembly GCA_002786045.1 of Zasmidium angulare. Lineage (NCBI taxonomy): Eukaryota > Fungi > Ascomycota > Dothideomycetes > Mycosphaerellales > Mycosphaerellaceae > Zasmidium > Zasmidium angulare. Next base: position 10,832 of record NHNX01000003.1, read on the forward strand.
CCGCAGTGTACAGGGCTTCAACGTCACCCAGCACGCACTATCTGGGTGCGATGCGGCAGTAAGTGCATCGATTGCCGTGGACGGCCTCCGTGGACGGGAGAGAAGGCAATTGGCTAATGCCAACCCCAGTGCACCCAGCTCACGAGTCGTCCACATCTCGACGTATACCTCGACAACTCATCCAGCAATTTCACGGTCTGGGACGCAAAACAGCAAGAAGTGCAGTCAGCTTGCCGCGTTACACCAACGAGCTCCTCCGAAGTGGTCGAGACCATGTCGATCCTCAAGACCAACTGGTGTCGGTTCGCAGTCAAAGGGGGTGGTCACGCTCGGAACGCTGACGATTCCGTTTCCGACGGCGGTGTTACAGTTGACATGGTAAAGATGAAAGCAATCGAGCCGGCCGGTGATCGCGGTTCAGTTCGACTGGGAAGCGGGCACACGCTGTACTCAATGTACAGCGGCTTAGAGGCCTTTAACTTGTCTTGTCTCGGCGGACGAGTGGCAGACGTGGGACTAGGAGGTTACGCTCTCGGGGGCGGCATTTCCAACTTCTCTCCAAGATATGGACTGGCTGCTGACAATATTTACGAATACGAGGTATTGCAATTCTGATGTTGAGAACGCAGGTGACTCCTGACACTGACGGTTACGCAAGATTGTGCTCGCGAACGCCACACTTATCACGGTCAATCACATTTCCCACCCGGATTTGTACTTTGCTCTTCGCGGTGGGATGAACAACTTCGGCATCGTGACTCACTTCACGGCGCGCGCTTTTCCCCAAGGTCAGCTGTACTCTGGCTCAGTCTCATTTGGAGAACGCGCCCGAGAGACCATTATTCAACAGGCCTACGACTTGACGACCGTCTGGAAGAACGACACCGACATGTCGTTTTCCTATGGTTACTCGTATTCTCAGGAGTCGGACACGTTCGGGATTTCGGTCACTCAGGCTTATGCGCAGCCAGTTTCGAATCCTCCGCCGTTCCAAGCAATTAATCGGCTTGCCCATGAGTCTTCGACTCTACGAATCGATTGGATGAGCAACTTTGCCTTGGAGGGGGCCGAAGGTCGTCCTCCAGGAGGAAGGTACCTATGACTTTCCGCCATTCCGTCTAAATTTTGCTAATCTCCATGAATCAAGGAACATGTATGCGACCTTGTCTTACAGTCCTACTGCAGAGTTGGACAGGATATTTCAAGACATCTTCGCCGACGAGATTCAGTCAGTGAAGAGTGTTCCCGGATTCTCTCCCAACCTCATTTTCCAGCCACTGCCCGAGGCAGCTGTCCGCGAAAATCGAGCGAGGGGTGGCGGCGCTACAGGAATCATGTCTGACGGCCCATTGACCAGTAAGTGCTACTGAAGCTTTCAACCAGGGAACAACGCTGAGAAGAGAATGCAGTGTCGCTTCTGACTGTACAGTGGGAGCGTGCCGAAGACGACTTCTCCATGTATGCCTTTGGCGGTCGGTGGATCGAGAGGGCGCGGGCAGCTTCAGATGAGGTGAGGAAGACCAATCGATGGATCTATATCAACTATGCGAACCAACAGCAAGACCCCTTCGCAGGTTATGGCGAGGAGAACCACGAGCGATTGATTCGAGTACAGAAAGCGGTGGATCCAATGGGTATTTTCAGCTCAAGAGGACTGTGTCGCGGATACTTCAAGCTTCTGTAGGAGGCAAGAGCATTCGTGCTGGGTTTGGTGAAATACAAGTAGTGTGCCGTCACTCACAGCCCTAAAGCGTCTAGTGCACATAATAACTTCTCCATAGTCGAGCAATGTTGTCGGAGAGGCAAGATGCTGTTCGCGCTTAGGTTTTGATCTCCAGAAGAGTTCATGGCCATTATCAGATGTGGCTGGCTGAAGATTTTCTTTTCGTCGATCAGACGTTGGTGTGCCGCAAACATGCAATTGAAATGCCGCGCCGTTTCGTGACAATCACGCGAGCTGGAAAGACGGCACGAGCCTGCTATACACAAGCGCGTAACCCGCGATATTGTGAGCTTGGGACAAGATAGATGGATAGGGCGTTGTAAAGAGTCGGGAGATGTGGTCAGTCTGGCGGCTGCAGGGAGGTCTTAATAAAGGTCGGACCATCGGCCTGCCTTGCCCCAAAAGCACAAGCGAGTCATTGATCCTTCGCCAATCACTTTTCTTCTTTAAGCAGGAACCTTCGTCGCCGACTGGTCCTATCTTAGCGATCACACTTATTCGTGGTATGCATTACCCGTGCGTAGCCTTGGCATGTATCATCTGCCCGAAGATATATCTTTGCGATCGTCCCCCATCCCTTTGACGCGTGGCTCTTCTAGATCGCTTGATAACAGCCTTGGCAGCACTTGGTGGTAGTCAAGCTTTCCTTGGGCCGGAGGCTATAAGTTCTTACTTCTGCTAAGCCTGGAAGTCGGATGGTGTGCTATCACGTCAACAGCCTGGCTTTTTGCGTCAATACTGGCTAAGTGCTTGATCTTGCTAGCCAGCCTTGAGCACAGAGATTCACAGACAAAACCTCCAGCCTTGCACGGTATGTTCGCTATGTGTCTCATATATTCATGTTTGCTGATAGTCGTTAGATAGTCAGTACTCCGACCGATCACATCAACACAGTGCCTATTGATAGTCGACAAAAGGTTTGGTCACCACCATGGACGAGTACGAGGCCAGTAGCCGAGGGTACCGCTCAGAAGACCCAGATCCCGACGTCGAACCATCGAATAGTACGAAAGATATAGTCGATAGCATACCGTCAAAAAGACTCCAACGTGCACTCTTGTTTGCAGCTCTCGTCGCCGCAATTCGTGTTCTGTGCAAGCTGGGATCTGCTATTTATGGTGCTGGAGAGACACCGGCAGATAAGGGATGGGATCAGATGAGGGAACTTTTGGTGGATACCGGCGAAGGTTGAACCCGTGGTCGTCTACGCCGAGGGATATTGTGATTGAAGTTGTATCGAATACAGTGCGTACGACGACAAGCAATGGCGACAGAAACACCGAATGGGTGAAGTACACTTCGCATTGAATCCCTAGCTGTACATCGATCTGCAGAGCCCCTTCGCTAGGGCAGGGACACCACGAAGCGTTGGCAAATCTAATCACCAAAGCTGATGCACCCTCACATTCCAGGTCTGCCTCGCGGCAGCAGCCAGGTCATCGACATTCAGCACATCCGCGCCTTCTTTCATGAGCACATGCCAAACATGGTTCCTCAATGCAATGGGCCAAGCTGGGGTATTCCAGTATCTGGCCTTGAGACCACGACGCTTCGCACCACGGATCTGGCCTCGAATTATCTCCATCTGTCTTGGCGAAAGATGTCCTCGCCACACGAAACCGACTGTCTTTTCAAAGGATGTACTGGCGTAGTAGGAGTTGGTTGTGTTGTACAGATCCGCGTGTGGATGAGCAAGAGGTTCAAATTCAAGTTGGTTCGATGCATCCTCATCCGCCGCCATAGACATGGCTGAGCCATAGTCAATCTCGCGGTCGAGCTTGTGGATAGTGTCGTCAGGGTCGATGGGGGTGCGAGGTCTTTCCCACAGCTCGTGTAGTGGTGCGTCGAAGAAGACGTCACGATAGGTGGTGTTCGCAGTAACGAAGTCGAACGGCGTATCTCCTGTGCCCACGACAGTGACTGCACGTGAAACGACTTCCCGCCCGTTCCAGTAAGTGAGGTAATTCCTCTCTCGAAGGGGAGCCAGCTGCCGCTGGAGGACTTCAAAAGAACGATGTCCGCTGCGCTTGAGATCGACAAGGAGAGTCAAGGTCTGGTCGGGTTTGCGACTGAAGACACCGCTCCATGCCGTTTTGTCGTGAATGATCTCACTTCCGTAATTATTGTCATCGAGCAGCTCGACAAGCTTGTCAACGTAAAGCTGTCGAAATGTATGTCCACGCTTCAAAGACGAGACGGTGTGACCAACGTATAACTCCTCGTCGAACAGCCAAACATCTGCTTCAACACCTGTGCATCCCCAACTAAGGGCATCGAAGAGCGGCTCCTGTCTCCAGTAGTCATTGTGAGAGTGGCAAGGTATCGGAAGCACATCTTGCGATGGTTCCATAGTAGAGCGAAAGAGTCCATTGCTGAAGCGATGCATCCGGTCCAGGTCCGGGAGGAATTTGAATTCCACTCTGTCGGTATCCCAGAACAGTTGTGAGCGACCGACTAGGAATTGTAATACGTGCAAGACGCCGCTAACGATGGGTCAATGACTGACTACTGCAAAGTGCATACACACCAACTGACAAGAACGTCAAAATCGCAATCGGCGAAGTGAAGACCGCCTTCTTCAAAAGTCCGAGCACATAGGTTCGCCGGCATCTTCGAGTCTCGCGCTGGAATCGCACCTTTCGTGGGCGATGTGGCACCTCACCATCTTCGACGTCAAAACGCCAAGTACTCAATGCATCTCGCACCTGGTCGGATAGCGGCTCCCAAGCAGCAGACATGGCTGGCAAAGGTTGTGTTGAGATTGGAGTGTGGCGCCAACCCGTCTACAGTGTTGCAAGGAAAGCGGTATTCGACTGCCAGTCTGCCGCGGCCTGCTTCTCCTCCAAAGGAAGTAATCCGCAAGACTTCTGTGGTAGCGGTCTATGCAGCCGAGGTGCGTGATAGGGACAATGCCTAACATGACCTTCAGGTAAACAAGATCCCTGCACTTGTCGGAGATTTGCTGTGGTAAGTATGTGCTGCCAGGCTCACAGGAAAGCGTGTCAAAAGGGAGGGTGCGGCGGGTGGCTGTTTTGGGAAGCGCTACGTAGAGCATTACGCAAGCCCTCGAGTCCCTTGGTACCCGCTGTGAAAAGTATCTCGGTCCCTGCCCTGGCTTACTCACACTTATGGCGCGACTTCTTCGTCGGAATGAGATCAGGAGAGCAATGTTGACTACTTTCGAATGCTGTCTTGGCAGTTGCGCGGGCCCCGCCATCTCACTGGTTGGACCGTGGCGCAGCGTGTCGTACGCATTGTGACACACGAATTAGGAAGGTGTGCACAGCGAGGCTGAGATTTAGCGCGTGAATAAGGTTTGGTCCTGGAGATGCCAAGATGAGCTTGCAGAAGAGTGTGTGATGCCCATCGCATGCCTTAGTCTCATTATTCCCGTTTGAGCAGATACTGGGTGGCTAGCACATCATAGTGGGTCGATATCATAGTGGGTCGATAAAATGCTCTCTGCCTCGTGATTCCTCCGCCCCCGTTCGCACCGCTCTCTACGGGGCCGAGCCAACAACATTCGATACCACTATACAGCACCGAGCTAGAATTTTTGACGGCAATTGAATCTTATGTTCACAGCAATTACGTTCCTTACGCAATCCAACCTCTCGCAGCCTCGAGGTCGCCTGCACTACCGCCCTCACCTATCAAAACACCTTCATGATCCACGTATCCCTCGGTACCAACGCCAATTCTGAATGCTCTTTCTATATCTCTTGCTCCCCAAGCCCATCCACTGCCTGCAGATAGTGGTGGGTGATACCAGTGAAAGCTGCACCACGCCGCGAGTGGTAACGGGTCTGTGATTGACGTACTTTCACGCCTCGCCGCTGGCCCTACCTCCTTCTCCAACGCTAGCAGCAGTGAGAAGCTGAGCGGCCTATTGAGTTCAACCTCGACAAAGTCACGAGTCAGAATGGAGATAGCGCCTCCCCTTAACCGGACTGCCACGTAAGTGTCTTGTTCTGTGCAGATCCATAGAACAACTCGCTCCCCACTACTTGCTAGTCTTCGCATTCTGACGGCCGACAGGGATCTGACGGACACGAATCCTTGACTGTCGTTTTTAAAATAATAAGAGCGATCAGAATTTCCACGTGCCTGACTACCCCTGTCCCAGCGTCGCACTGCGCATTCGAACTGCAGATCGTCTCATCATTTCAAGTTGCCCATTGATATTTGTCTAGGTCATATCTGTTGCTGCGGTCAATGATGACGTGGCCTTTGGGCAATATAAGCGTTTGCCAAGATAAAGGCTTGCATGGCTTGCCTGCCAGCTTGTCTGTGCTCAGAGCCTGAGGCTCGATCTCGTTCAAGCTGCGCAATTCGCAGGGCGCAGCTATTGCTGTCACTGTAAAGTGCTCGCGTCTCTTCGCTTTCGCACTGACATGTCAGATCGACTGGCCGATCGAAGATGTTTGCAGCTCCGACTTCCAAGGTGTGCAGAGGTTGATGCCGTTGAGCCCACGGTCGTGCGCTTGCGTTACTGATCGACACAGATGATGCTGGTCTCCACCTTTGTCTATCAGGAGCGTCTCGATGGTTCAACATACACGACGACCTCTGAGACTCGGGTCGATCACACGTGCAACTCAACGAAAATGCCGAAACTTCGTCCACTCCAGACGCTGGTCAGACCCCTGACGCAACAGCTATTCCGGGGAAACGCTGTTCAAGGTTTCAGTGCCCTGGACAGTCCAACGAGCCTGTGGCGGGCCAAGATAATAATCTTGCAAGATGACGGTGGTCATATGCTTCCAACGAGAGAGTTGTATTCGTACAACGGTCGCCGAAACACATTGGCATACATGACGTGAGGCCCGGCTACACCCCGACCTCACCCACTCCCGAGGATCCTGATAAACTTTTCGTCTGCGGAAGTCTTCAATTTGCCTGTCCTCGGTCTACAATTTGCCTCAAGATGCCCATGCAGCAGACGACCAAATACCTCGAAGGTAGAAAGCTAATCAGTGCAGTCATTGCCCTCAACGCCGCGAATGGAGTCTGCTTCACTGATCTCCTGGGCATCACAGCCATTCTTCCGACAATTGCCCAAGAATACAATGCCACTGGAACGATCGCTTGGGCGGCAACTTCTCAGCTCATCGGAGCCACCGTTGGACAATGTCTCCTTGGCTATCTCAGCGACCTTTTCAGTCGACGACGCATGCTTCAATTTGCGACTCTACTGCTCACGGTCAGTAGCTTGGCCTGCGCCTTGAGCAAGTACTCTCATAGTGCACCATTTCTGTACACGGTTCGGGCCTTCTCTGGGATCGCGACCGGCAGCATCTCCAACTTGGTCAACATCGCACAGAACGACTTTCTGCCCGTGCATCGAAGAGGCAAGTATCAGGGGATCCAGGGGGTCAGTGTTGCTGTTGGTAGTATACTGGGCGTGATGGCTGGCGCAGCCTTCAGCTTGAGAGGAGAACGATGGAACGAATTATACTATATGTGAGATATCGACACCGACACTACACATATGTCCTACAGAAGACTGATGCAAGGACATGTTCAGGGAGACAGCATTATCGGCTCTCGCATTCGTGTTGATCTGTCTCTTTGTCCCGGCGAACATCATCCCTCCAAAGTGGAAAGATATCCGCAACACACTCAAAACGTTCGACGGGCTTGGTATCGTCTCAGGCATTGGCTTCGTGGTACCCCTCTTGATCCTCATGTGTCAGGCCAGCAGTTTGAAGAACCGTCTCCCTATCCTCATCGCCTTGGCGGTAATGTCGCCGCTCTTCTTGGGCCTGTTCATGCTCCTGGGCTTTCGGAAACGCAAGGCTCGGCCGGTCGTCCCTTTTACACTGTTCCGCAACAGAACAATCGCCGCAATCCTCGTCCAAAACGTGCTCTTCGGTGCAGTCTACTACGGCTTCACATATTTCGTCCCGCTGTATCTACAAGTCGTCAGGGAGATGGACCCGGTGAAAGGATCTGCGTTGTTCGTACCTTACTTCGCTACGCACGGTATCTGGTCGACGGTCTCGGGCCTCATTGTCAGTGTCTTACAGAACAAAGGACAGAAGAGCTACTCGTACGTGCTGACGTTCGGGTTCATCGTGTGGACGCTTGCAATGGGACTACTCGCATGGCGAAGTACTGCGGTGCACAGCTCCCAGTATGCCTTTGTCATCTTCGAAGTCCTAGTTGGACTAGGCACTGGCTCTGTGTTTCAGAATTCCATCATGGCGATCAGAGCGCAAGTCACCTCAGAGTACAATGCCGTTGCCGTGAGCACTCGCAACGTTCTCCGCTTCTTTGGAGGAGCTTTGGGAATCGCCATCTTCTCCGTCGTTCTCGAAAATCGTCTCAAGTGGACTATGCCCTGGAGACTCGAATGGGTATCGGATTCCGCGTTCTCGCGGACACCACCGGGCGAGCTCTCGCCTTCTGATCGCATCCTCGTTCAACACTCATATGCTGGGGCCATCTCATGGGTGTGGTACATATCGACAGCCATGATCGGAGCCTGTCTGCTCTTGTGCTTCTTGATCAGAGATGCACGTATCTCGAAGCCAAGCGAGACTCGGGAACTGCCAGAGACATCGCCGGAAGACAGTCGATCGCAGATAAGCTTACAGAGTAAAAGCGTGCAAGACAAGAACGAAGCGTGTTCGGTGAGGAATGATGTCACCAGAGCAGCATGATGACTCGAACCGCGTCCGCCATCATGGTATGAGAGCAATATTATTAGCCTTTCCGGATGGCGGTGGCATCCTAGACATCGCAAAGCTGTCACGAGAGGTCTACCAAGGTCAGGCCAAAGAATGGAATTCTGTTCACGCTTCAGAGACCAATTGGGTCTGCGAGACCACCGCAGCCTTGCAAGGACGCTGAGTCCTGTCCTTCGGGCGTTGGTGGCAATCGAACAGTGTGGTAGACGCATTAGGAAGGTGTTTAGCGCGAGGCTGAATGTTGGTGCGTGACAAGCTTTCATCCTAAATCTGCATGAGCATGCAAAGCGTCTTGACTGTTGATCACAATACCTTACGCTTCTGCTGAAGTAGTTGTTGGAGATAATATGCTCTATCTAGTCCTCGAAGATCAACTAAGTGAATTGTACTTTAAAGACTCGTATAATCTCGGACTTAGCGTTCTAGCGGACATTACCCTGTGAAGCAATCTCTTCAGTCTGGCCACGTGCCCAGAAAGCGACTATACTAGTACTATGTTACAGGCTGAGCACATGTCGAACGCAGTATTATTGAGGGCTTGTACATCTCTATGATTCGTAACACGAGAGCCGCTCTACTCTAGACTGATTGGCTCGTCAGGGCTACGGACTGGTCCGTTCCATTCTCTTGGCGTATCACTCCAGCCGTTCTCTTATTATTAGCCTTCCCACCGGGCGGGTCTGGACCCGGAGCATGGTCGACACGCCCCGCGGGGCGAACCTTCACACTTGCCTACTCCAACCCCAACTTCAACACACACTCCTATCTCTGCACGTCTGCAACCCCCATTCCCACCATGCATCGACGAAGACAGCGATGACAGCAGCCGATCGTGAATGCCAGCGATATTACCAGCCATGGCTGGCGGCGCACGGCTCCGCTGTGGCGGTCGCACAGCATGTGTCCTCTCTGGCAGAGCTAGACCTTCAGAATCAGCGCTTTGAGCCTCTACCATCGCGAGACCACACGTTGATCACCTTTGCTCAGAATGTAGTGCTGCGACTGAGATTACGGCGCTGTATGATCTCGCTCCTGGACGCTTCACATCAATACGTGCTGGGGGAAGCGACAAGATCTCACTCTAGCATCCATCCGAATGGCGCTCCTGGAGACGAAATTTGGCTTGGCAGCGCCATTCTTGCTCGACCTGAGGCGTTATGCGAGAACTGTCTGGCAAGTCGCTGTAGGCCAAACGATGAGCAAGACTTTGTGGCTGAGGGTTTAATCATCAACGATTGCCGAAACGACGTTCGATTCGCCACTCGTCCCTATGTCTTGCAAGACGAAGGCATCAGGGTCAGATTCTACGCTGGAGTGCCACTCATCACCCGCAATGGCCATAAGATTGGGGTGATCGCAGTGACGGATGAGGCTCCAAGGAATGGTCTGGCCGCAGAAGAGTTGCGCTACATGCAAGACATGGCTAGTCTCGCCATGGACCATCTGGAATGGGCCCGGGATCGTGTGAACCGCTTCAAGGGCGAGCGTGTAGTCCGTGGTATGGCTACTTTCATCGAAGAAGCCTCTTTGCTCCGTGAGCAGCCGGCGAGCACTTCGGTACCACGGCCCCCAGCGTTGCGGCGAAGCCGGTCTGGGAGGCGAGCCTCGAAGCGCACATATCGCGGCGATCCCGACGACGTGTATTCACTTGCCTCAGACATCCTGCAAGACGCCGCTCTGGCTGATGGCTGTGTCATTTTTGGCGCCACCGCAAGTCTAGATTCGACGAACACACAAGGTCAAGAGGCCTCTACAATGGATCGTTCTTCCAAATTGATGGCCTTGTCTGTAGCTAACGAGCACGTCGATAACCCTTTGGGCACGGGCGAAGCACTACCGTTAACGCTGGGCACACTTCAACAGTATTACAAAATGGCCACGCATGGACAGTCATTCACTTTTACAGACGACTCGCAGATGATCTCGCCTGACGAGGAAGACTGTGAAAGTTCTGATGAAGAAGCACACTCTAACAACAGTGAGTCTGATGCTTCTACCAGCGTCAAAGGCAAACTGCGTAAAGAGAGGCGTGGCATAGATCATCTTGAGCTACGGCAGAAGCTTCCAGGAGCACGCATGGTTACTTTCTTGCCGCTTCGAAACCCAGCAGACGGTCGTCTCCTCGCCGGCATCTTTCTTTGGACGTCCAGACTAGGAAGAATGGCTGACAAGGACCTTTCTCACGTAAGAGCTTTCGCCAATTGCGTAGTCAATGAAATCATGTGGATAGACATGGAGCGGAACGAAGCTGCAAAGACGACTTTCATCGCATCCATGAGCCACGAGCTACGATCTCCTCTGCATGGCATTCTCGGTGCAGCAGAGTTCCTCGTTGAGACGACAACTAACGCCTATGAAGCTGGTTTGGTCTCCTCGATCATCACCTGCGGCAAGACGCTGCTGGATACCTTGAACCACGTGCTAGATCATAGTAAAATCAACAAGTTGAAGGTCGACAAGAAGCACACGAGGACGAGCGAGCAGCGCAGGTTGGCAGCCAATGGTTCTCTGAACAATGACGAGGACGTTTCACCTGTTGATCTCGGCGCTCTTGTCGAAGAAGTCGCCGATGTTGTCACAGCTGGTCACACCTTCAAAACAATATCGTCATATTCATCGGCAGCTGCCTCCGTTCCGCTGAGCTCAAGTGACCAGGAGTATTCCTTTGACACCCTCACGGCTCAAGGAGAAGATGCCTGCAAGGAACCGACACTGGGCGTCACAGTCCTCTTAGACATCACTCCGAGGCACAGCTGGATGGTCAAAGTGCCTCATGGATCACTGCAACGCATCATCATGAACCTCTTCGGCAACGCTCTCAAGTACACTTCGACTGGATTCGTCGCGCTGTCTCTCCGCACTCTGGAGACTCCCGGTGCAGACAAGATTGCTGTCCTTATCCGGGTTGTCGATTCTGGCAAAGGCATCAGCAACGCCTTCCAACAGCAAAGCCTGTTCGTGCCGTTCTCACAGGAAGATTCCTTCCAGCCGGGCACTGGACTTGGACTGAGCATTGTGAAGCAGATCGTCGACTCTCTTGGCGGCTCGATAGAATTGCGTTCCACTCCGGGCTCTGGAACCGAAGTTGATGTCTACCTTCGACTTCCTACAGACCGCCTAGAAAGTCCAAGGTTGGAGCTGTCGGTCGAAAACAGCTCTCAGGAGCCGTCAGAGATGCAGAAGCATCCCCTCGCCATGGCAGCAAAGCTGATGGGCAAGAAGCTCGTGCTGCTTGATCCTCTGGATCCGAACAAGACCAGAACCCCTTTGCACCAAGCATCTCGCTTCCAACAGACATTGCGCGAAACCTGCGAGAATTGGTTCGGCATGGAAGTCGTTCGCTCTACGAGCATGGAGCGGGAAGCCAACGTAGCCATGTACCTGTACGGGGAGCCGCCGCCCATTGAGATGCTTCGCCACCACAAAAGGTCCGAACGTCAACGATCCGTGCCTGTGATCCTTGCTTGCCAGAATGATCATGATGCTGTGGCGGTCATTCGTCACCAACAAAGGTTTTTGAGGGAGCTCGGAGAAATTGTCGAAGTCATACAGCAACCTTGCGGACCTCGCAAGTTGGCAAAAACGTTCATGTACTGCTTGAAGCGAGCTGAAGAAATCAACGGGCCCGACTCGTCTCTAACATCACCACCAGAAACAGATTTAAAGGACTTGCCGTCCCTTCTGACGTATCACAATCCCTCCCTACCGCACCGACCAGCTCCAGCCGCTCGCCTCAGCTCGAGAACCACAGGACAAGAGCTTCGCAAGAGCGTCAGCGCTGCCCTCGCTCCACCCACGCTCCCGAGTCTCGACCCTGAGACACCCTATCTGAAGAGCGCAGAGATAGGAGACACCACTCTCGATCTCCTCAATCCCCAAGATGCCCCCTCGAACGCGCAGCAACATGAAACACAACAAACCTCGTCGTCGCCAGCGCCACCCACTAGCAAACTCCACCTCCTTCTTGTCGACGACAACAAAATCAATCGCCAACTCCTCGTAATGTTCATGAAAAAGCACAACTTCACCTACCTCGAAGCCGAGAACGGTCGCGAAGCCGTCGATCTCTTCGCCGCAACCCTCAGTACCTCGTCTAGCTCCGCGCAAGCAACCCCTTTTGACTATATCCTCATGGACATCAGCATGCCTGTTATGGACGGCTTTGAAGCGACGAGAGCTATCCGGAATCTCGAGTGCACGCAAGGAGGAAAGAAGCGGACGAAGATCTTTGCATTGACGGGGCTCGCGAGTGAGAAGGCGAGGGAGGAGGCGGAAGTGGTAGGTGTGGACTTGTTCCTGCCTAAGCCGGTGAAGTTTGCTGAACTGAGAGGGTTCTTGGTGGAGTGTTAAATCGCGCCTGCTGGTCGGGCGAGAGACGGGTTACGATATACACGATAGACCGAAAAGGGAGGGCACATCCTTGGACATGTATGAAGGGTGTTCCTAACATCTCATCGAGGCATATTGGAAAGCACGATTGAGATGCTCCAAAAGTCGGACTTCGGGGCAAATCATCCACGCTGGGTCCCAGCCTCGCGATCGATGTGCTAGTGGCATATTCAGCTTTGAGAGGAACGTGGATATATGTGTTTTTCGCGAGGTCCCAGCCCAAGGAGTTTTCCGAGATCTTTTGGAAATATCTCCAAAGTCGTCTCAGTTTCAGATTCTGCGGTTCATGTACCAATGGCAAGGTCGGCTCCAGAGAAGCAGGGGCTAGATGGGTCTCCACTCAGCTCTGACCAATCACCACGCGCTTTTCTTGGGTGAACGTTGTCCAACTTCAACTTTCTCCTCAACCTCACTTCTTCCCGCTACCCAGGCGGCATGTAAACAACGTCAAACAAACACATGAAAGCCGCTTCGTACCACATGCTCCAAGACAGCTCTCCTTAAATGACGTAAGTATTCACAACCGACTCATCTTTTCATCCGCTTGACTCGTTACACTACATGCGAAAGCATGAGACAACATCTCACATCAAGCACTATTTAACAACGCCTCATCAACATTGTCTTGCTCCTTCTCGAGACACAACTCCACACCGTCTCAACACTCCGCCATGGCCGACGATGATAACAATGCCCGGGTGAAGGCTTTCCTTGACTTCATAGGCGGTGACCGGAAACTCCTCCCAACACTTCCAGAGCCAGAAGCCATCCGAGAAGAAGCCGTTGAAGATCGTGACGAGCAGCCACCGCCGGTCGAGATAGAGCCCGACTTCAAGCCGATCTACGCCCGCGATCTGGTCAAGCCTGTTGTACAGCAAAAGCCCGCTACCGCTACCATGTCGAGCGATGCGCTCGATTTCTCCTTCGACTCGCGCTGTGGCCAGCCCGCTCCACTGGGCATCTGCTTCTGTCCTTTCCTCGCCGTCACCAAGTACTGCTACAAGTTCGTGCCTAAGAAGTTGATGCAGCCACTCGCCACCGCCTTTTTCGATGCAGAGAAGATCTGGAGCCGTGATTGGGATCTGTGAGTATGCACGGGAGTGCACGTGAAAGGCGAACGCTGACTTGTGAATAGCTACTACGTCAATTCCACTTACGGCGGCGTCGTCACCTTCATTCCCGAGTACCAACTCCGCGCACTTCTTGACGAGATCAACGCCACATTCCCAGACGCCAAGCTTACAATCAGCGACCAAGATCGTGAAGAGGGGCTTGTGCTCGACTTTGAAGATTTGCCCAAGGTGAGCTTACACGCGCTCAGCATCGTCGACTTCTGACACTAACACTTGCCAGGAACTTCGTCCACGCTGGCTGGGCCACTGCAACTCCAGAACCAAACACTCCGCCTGGGTCCAACACCTCGAGACGCAGCCCAATATGGTCATCCCAGATGATGGCGACCGCAGCATCGAGGCCTTCAAGGCCAAGATGGAGGCAGCCGTCGCAATCAGCAAGAACAAGAGCAAGGCCAGCAAGGCCAGGAAACTGGAGCAGCATATCGCAAAGAGACAGGGCATGGAAAAGGAGAGCCTCAGATCGCAGCGCTACCTCGGCCTCCGTCTCAAGAAGGAGGAGTCTCTGATGCCTGACATCAGCCAGCTTGATATTTCCGCCCTCGACACCTCCAAGCCGCCTCCCCATCCTTTCGAGTCGGAACCGATCTTCATCTCCGTTGACGTGGAAGCGTACGAGGCGGGTGCTCGTCCAGTCACCGAGGTCGGCGTGGCCACTCTCGATACCCGCGATCTCAGGGGCATCGCTCCAGGTGACATCGCCAAGAACTGGTTCCAGTACATTCGTGGCCGTCACTTCCTGATCAACGAGTATAAGCACTTGACAAACCACCTGTATGTCCAAGGCTGCCCAGACCGTTACGAGTTCGGTGAGACAGAGATTGTTGAAGAGAAGAGCATCGCCTCCGTCCTCGCCTCCTGTTTTCGCGAACCGTTCAGCAAGCCATCCTCAGATGACCCACCTTCGAGCAACGGCAAGCTCGACGCAACCGCCCCTTCATCCGGACCCGAGATCCGCAACATCGTCCTCGTCGGCCACGACCTCAGCCAAGACATCAATTACTGCCGCGATATTGGCTACAACATCTTGAATCGTGGCAACATCATCGATCAAGCCGACACTGTCAACCTCTACCGCCACTACACCAAAGACCCGAACGCTCGATCCCTCGGAAGTATCCTGTACGACTTCGACATTCCTGGCTGGCATCTCCATAACGGAGGCAATGATGCTGTGTATACCATGCAGGCTTTGCTCGCTATCTGTGTGCAGGCTGCAGCCGGTCGCGGTGAGGACAACGAGAAGAGAGCGGAGGAGGCGCAACTGAAGCGAGAGGAAACTCTGGTGGAGGGCGCGAAGGAGAGGGCGAAAGAGGATGCCATGGGTTGGGACTCGCCTGGGGAAGATGGCGGTATTCCGGTCAAGCCCTCGGCTGAGCAAAGCCAGAAGCCGCCAAAGGCGTTTGGTCCTCCTCGTCCACAGACTGGTCTTTACACGATGGGTGGTGCGCCGCTCGACGTGTAGGCCTCGGGAAGACGATGTGTACGATAGGAACAGCGCCGATAGATAACTGCGGTTGCGGCCTCAAATGGATCAAAAGCGTGTACCACTAGCACAGCAATTCGTCGCCCAAGTGTTGAACGTTCCATCTCATTCAACACCCCAACCACGTTCTCACCTCCCACTCGCACACCCCAAGCAAACCCTCCGATCCCCCGTCACGGCACAACTATCACAAACCCTCCTATTACACGCAAAACAGCTCGTCTCCTGCGCATACACTCTCTCATCAATCTCCATCGCTTCGTCATGTCGTAGGGGTCCATCGCAGTCTTCGCAGCGCGTATCTTGCTGTATACCAGAGCCAGAGTGATCGAGGATCATGGGTACTGTCGAAGGAGGCTGTTGAGCAATCCGCCAGAAGGAATGAAGAGTGCTTCGTTGCGGTTGTACAGGTGCTTGGGTTTGGGGAATCGTAGTGGGTGTTGGTATAGGTACGGCGTGGGGGTGTTCGCGTTGGGCATTGTAGAGGCGGGTTATTGTGTTCTCTATGGGTCTCAGCGTTAGCCATCTTCGTATTCTCTATGACCCAATTCATCCCAGGCCGGTGGGTATCAACTGCTATGAGAAACATACCAAACACCACCCCATCCTCAGGCCTCCCATCCCGAAACCTCTTCCTCGTCCGACTGTTCAAGTCCCTGCAGCTCGACCCTTCGCTGTTGTCGTCGTATGTTGGGAAGGACCAGGTGGGTTTGTGGTAGAGCGCATGTGGATCGGTGGGTTTGGTCTGGGTGTAGAAGAATGGGAGAGGACTTGATGTGGCGTCGCTGGTGGAGCTGGCGGGTGAGGAGATTGCTGGGGAGGACCGTTTGCGTTTGAGGGCCATTGTTGTTGGGAAGGTAGAGCCTGGTCTTGAGTATGTATGGGTTGTGATGTTGTATGTAGAGGATGTATGTATGTAATTCTGGTGGAGAGAGATGGGATGTGAGAGACGCGATGCACGCGTCGCAGCGCGATGTGAGAATGTGGCTGACTTTGTGGCGTATTTCATGGATACTTTGATGCGACCCTAATCAAGTCCCGTCAAATTCCGCTCCTCAAGCTTCAACGAAGCTTCCCGACTTCAACCTCACCTCTTCCACAACATCAACAACACCTCTCGCAGCACCACAACGACTCCCTGGAACAATCATGTCCAACTCCCAAATCGTCCGCGAAGCCACTCACGCCGGATCCTGGTATACCGATTCAAAATCTCAACTCAATGCTCAACTCGATGGCTGGCTGGATGCTGTGAAGCCGCCGGTGACATGTATTGGACCGGAGTCTGAGGGCGAGACCGTGGGAGAGGTACCTGTCCCTGGGGCGAGGGTTATCATTGCGCCGTACGTGAGACGGTCTTGAATGTAGAGTCTTGAGACTGAATGTTGATGTTTTAGGCATGCCGGATATTCGTATTCGGGGCCTGCTGCTGCTTGGGCGTATAAGGCTTGGGATGTTAGCAAAGCGTGAGTGAAGCTTCGTTGTTTCTTATCGCTCATTCTCATGTTCTCTCATGTTTCCTACATGTCAAATGCATGAAGCATGGAGAAGACTCCATCGTATCCTTGATCTGCATCGAGAAGATACCAAGCATCGCCCAACGCCTCTACTGAATATCTCTCCATTTGGCGTAAAAGGAACATGCTCACAAGACACCCTTTACAGCAAGAAAATCTTCCTCCTCGGCCCCTCGCACCACTTCTACCTCACCAAAGCCGCCCTCTCCCGCTGCACCGAATACGAAACTCCCCTCGGCAACCTGCCCATCGACCTTGAAACAACCTCCCAGCTCCACGCCACCGGCCAATTCGACTGGATGACGCAATCCGTCGACGAAGACGAACACAGCCTCGAGATGCATCTGCCATACATCTACAAGGTCCTCTCAAAGTAAGCTCACCTCGCCCAATCCCCTCCCTTCTTCTGCATCACTGGCTAACGTATGATCAAATAATATAGAACCTTCGGCCCCAACCCCTCAACCTTCCCACCCCTGACCCCAATCCTAATAGGCAACACATCTCCCTCCACCGAACGTACCCTCGGCAAACTCCTAGCACCCTACCTATCCGACCCCACAACCGCCTTCGTCATCTCCTCCGACTTCGCCCACTGGGGTCTGCGCTTCCGCTACACACACTACGTCCCCTCCCCCACCGCCACACCAACAACCCTCACAGCTTCCTCCAAAACGCCCACGAACCCTGCAATCCACGAATCGATCAAAGCGGTGGATTTCGAGTGTATGGGCGCTTGTGAGGGTGGGTCGCACGAGTCGTGGCTGAGGGTGCTGGAGAGGACGGGAAATACGGTTTGTGGGAGGCATCCTATTGGGGTTGTTATGGCGGGGTTGGAGGGGTTGAGAGATGGGGAGGGCAAGGGGAAGGACTTTGGGAGGTTTCGGTTTGTGAGGTATGAGAGGAGTAGTGAGGTTAGAAGGGTGGCGGATAGTAGTGTTAGTTACGCTAGTGCTTTTGCTGTGATTTGAGGGGTTCTTGAAGATGGGCATGGCAGGAGTTGTATGGAAAGTCGACGCATGGTGTGCGTGGCGAGGGTGGGAGCGCGATGATAGAGGACGAGAGTGATGGGATCAAGAAGACATGATTATGAGTGATTTGTTTCGTCTTTTTTTGGTTCTTCTCTTTCCTTGACTAAAAAACAACGCCTTCGTGCCACGATATAAATCCAGCGGCGGGTATGATGATCAAACGAGCAACCACAGCAAGCATTATTGACATCGCGAATCCATTCCCACACACCATCTATCCGGTCTATCATCTGTACAAACCCCCCACGGACTTTTATGTTACATATGTACACCCGGTGCTTTCATGCATACCTCATGCACATCTGTTCACTGTCGTTCAAATGCGTAAGCCATCGTCTCTTCACGCCCGAAACTCAACAGTTTCAGGCCCAGGCGTCTCGCGAGCAAAGAGAGCTGTACTAGTCGGCACGGCCGTCGCAGGTGCGAAACCCACACCTGAGCTAGTCGCAGGCGCCGTGGCCACCGCCGGCGCCGAAGCATCACCATTATAACCGGCGGTCTGGTAATACGCGTTCTCCGCCGCGACCAGACTCGTCACAGGTGCATAAGCATTCAAGCTAGCGAAACTGCTCACCACCGCATGTCGTGCCGAGTCGGAGAAGTCATTCGCATTGTAGTCCTTGGCGATGAAGCGAGGGTCGAGAGGATCGCCGAAGCCTTGGGTGGAATTGAAGTCATAGCCTAGAGCGGCGAGGATCGTGGTGTTGAAGGCAGCCATCATGTCGTGGTCTTCGTGGACGAGGTTGTGGCAGTGGAACATGTACATGCCATTCCAAGGACCGTAGACGGCGAGGACGTCCACGGTTTCACCGGGGGCCAGCATGACGACGTCCTTGAGACCAGCGGCTTCGTACGGTGCGAGGCCGCGGGAACCGCCGCTGCGCGAGAGGACTTGCATGTTGACGAGATGGATGTGAACGGGGTGGACTGCCGGACCCCCGGTGTGACGAAGGCGCCAGCGTTCAACGGTGCCTTGGGGTGGACGAGCAAGGACACGGGCAGTGGGGTTGTCGAAGTCGACGCCGTTGACAGTCCAGATGTCTGCACCACCCATTTGGAAGTTGAATTGGTGGTCGACAGTGCTGCGCTGTGCAGGCCAGGCGATGGCGGTGTTGAGGGAGGAGGGGACGGCATTGTTGGAGGTGTCGGTGACGGTGTTACCGACGACGAAGCGCATGACCTTGTCGGTGTTGGCAAACTCGGTGATTTGGGTGATTTGCTGGCCGTTCATCATGGTGACATTTTGACCCTTGAAGCCGGAGAAGTCGACGACGATCTCGTAGCGCTCGCCCATAGAGATGACAACGTCTTTGGCGTTGACTGGGGCGGAGAAAAGGCCGGAGTCAGAGGCGATGACTTGGAATTGAATAGGGTTGTTGTTTTGGTCCACGAGGTAGAGATCATAGGAGCGGCTGAGAGACATGTCGAAGACTCTGAAGCGATACTTGCGTGGCTCGACGTTGAGATATGGCCAAGGCTGGTTGTTGACCTCGATGGTGTCGCCAAAGAAGTTCATGACATTGCCGTTGGGTGAGGCGAGATCACCATTGGCTTGGTAGATTTTGTCAGTAAGGGCCAAAGGAACATCGTAGTTGCCACTTGGAAGCCCGAGAGCGTCTTCAGCTGGGTCTGTGATGATGTAGCAACCTGCCTGGCCGTAGTAGGCATCGGCGGCAGTGTGACCGTGAGCATGGTCGTGATACCACATCGGACGTGCAGTCTCCGAGTTGGGATAGTAGTAGTCCTTCCATTGACCGGGCTGGATGTCATCGAACGCCCATCCGTCCCAGGCTGCGTGGGTATATGACCCGTGAAGATGAACGGCGGAAGACTGTGATGCTTTGTTGGTGTAACGAATCACACTCTCTACGCCTCGGGGAATGTAATAGGTAGGCCCAGGAGCGGTTCCATCTGTCCATGTCAGCGAAGAACTCTCCATACTTCGTTACATGAACGTACTGTAACCGACGAAGTTAGCAGGCCCCAGATTTGGGTAAATCTGCTTCTGGAAGGGCTGAATGGTCGTTTCATAATACTGAATCGTCTTGCCGTTAATAGTCTCGGTGAAGACGGGCTGCGCAACAGCTGGAATCGGCAGGGGCTGTTGAAAGATCCAAGGATATGCAGGCGACCCGGCAGTCTTGCCGGCACCTCTCCAGTTGGGCCTCCCAAGAGCTTTGCTGCCAGGACGTTGAGGACTTGCCTCAACCAGAGACGCCGAAGCCGCAAGGCCGAGGGCCAAGAGGCCGGAAAGAAACGACATTGTGGATGTCCGGTGTACCGCAAGAAAGAGAGTGTGTGATGTAGAAGTATGTATGTGGCGAAGGAGAGAGGTCAAGGGGAAAAGTCGAACGTGCTGAACCGAACGTCCCCAGGTAAGCGAGTGTGGTTATGCTGCTGGAGCAGGGTACTGTATTGATCGGCCTACTGGTTGCGCAGTTGGGCAGAAGGTATTATATCTATGATGCGTGAGCAGTGGTAGTGCTCAGAGCAGGACGCCATGGCAGCGCTCAGCGAATTAGCCAACCCGGTCCAGGCGGCGCCACGGACGGACGTCCCACCGCAGCGTCGACCAAGATCCATGTTCGGGCGACGGTGGTGGTGTTTGAGGCGAAGGACGATCGCTTCAGCATGCCTAGGAGGCAGTGAGGCTTGTCATCACTCGAGTTTATTTTCGGCCTTTTGCTTAGCGCAACCTAATCACGCGGGCCCTGGCGACAAGCCTTTTAGCCTGCAGATGCGGTCGAATCAGATGCTGCGCTGCGGCGGG
>NHNX01000003.1:31587-281546 GCA_002786045.1 Zasmidium angulare
GGCGGGACGAGCCACATCCTGGCCGGGGTCATCCTAAACAGGTGCACTCGCACTCTTTCGTCCTTGTTCCTCCCACGCGGCTGTAGCATCGCGACTCCGAGACAGCAGACAATGGCCATGATGCCATATCAGATCCGTGCCTCGCGACCTCCTTCGCGCTCTTGGACTCTTGGAGGCGCTTGGCCAGCTCTCGTCCGACAACGTCTTGAGACAATGAGGATGCACGGCGAGAGCGTAGGGCTGTCCATCTCATCACCACATCCATCGCGCTCCCCAGACCGCCACACGCCTCAGCCCAGCCAACAATAGGAGATGGCCTCACCAACCCCAAACCTGGACGCCTGGCCGAGGCCAGTGCGGCTGCATCGCGATTACTCCTCCTCCACGCGACCTCGACGGCACGGCAGATCGTAAGACTGCTGGCGAGAGAGCGCAGAATTCATCCGAGGACTCCATCCATCGGCAAAGACGGCGACTCTGCTTCGGACGTCCTGCAGCAAGATATACAGTCGTGCAGCGTATCAATAATACCATCTCCACGTTCGGCGCCGTGCCGTAGCTCATTCTCTGGTGTGGTGGCATGAATCAATAGCTCCAAGCTGCTCTCCACCAACCTAATCTGCAGGGTCCAATTCTATTGGTCTTTCGACCAGGAGAGAGCTCCTCTCTTTTGACCCGAATGCCCGTGGACTTCTAGTCATGATGCAAAACGAGGTCAAGACACGACAATTCCTCGTTTCAGCTTGATCGACTTCTTGAAATTCGCGATTTGCGGTGTACAAGGATTGCCGCGGTACGAGGCCATGAGCGACAGCGCGGCAATGTTGCACCGCTGATGCTGGGCGATGCCATGCAATACGACCATTCGTGTTGTGCGCTCTTCAGGCCGACAACCGCTGCAGTACCATCAGCCTCAAGGCCACCGACCATTGCCGCAAATGGTTCCGTTCGTGCAGAGACGCAAGCCACAAACAATAAGCCTCTTCGATGCAGCGGTGGAACGATCTTGCAATCGAGAACAGTAAGCATCTCGCCATATGCCACAAAAAACATCCCGCCTTCACCGATCTCGCTCACAGACCTCTTTTTCTCTTCTGGACTTTGCTCACCAGACCGCTCGTGCACAACATGAGACGAGACGGGAAGTCGCAGTCTTGTTCGCCGTCGCTTCATCTATTCGACATTGGGGTATTGACCGCAAACCTTAAAATATCCAGATGCGAACCTGTCATGCATGCACGTCGGGGAATTGAAACCTTGATCTTGCACGCTCTGCTGTTTGGCTTGCATATGACCGCCACACGACGGACGGCTTCGGCAAGGGTACTGTGTAGTTCATCCACGCCAATCTCCTCTTGGCGTCGGCAGAGAGCTTCTTGTGAGAGGTGGAAATCAGATGGTGAACTTATTTACGCTCGTTGTGGTAAACGCTGCGAGTTGCTGCAACTCAAGGCGAAATTGGTGGAGTTGATTGAGTTGATTGAGAATGCCAAGGTCGCCGTTGACGATGTGGTTGTTGAGCTTGGTCTGGAGCCGTGAAGTGACAACCCGGTCCAGATTTACGATATTCGTTTTGGTGAAGAGTCGCCGTTGATCGACCGACCGAGAAGCTGCAACGGCGGCTGCTTGCTTGCTGGTACCGAAGCGTAGAAGGTCTCAGGCGAGCCACGCGAAGGCCATAACTGTTGTAAGACTCATGGACAACGTCACATCATCAAGTCCCGCATAGGCCATCAATAGATACTTCTGTTTGACGCTTTCTCGACGGCGTCTGCTTCGTGTGCTATTCCAGTGCTGGTCGAAACAGTGATGAGGGACGCCGTCTGCCAATGCGACTCATGCGATTGATAGGGGTTGCGCCATCCGGAATGGGAAGACCGCTCACGCCGTTCACGTCGTCTTTTCTCTTTCCATGGCTGCAAAGGAGGCAGGCCTTGTCCATACCACCCCATCTCGCCCGATCAACGGCTTTGCAGGTTGAACGCCACAAGCCGACTTCTCTCCTCTGCCGTGGAGATATGCTAGATCAGCCACAGCGCCAGGCGAATGCCAACTGCCCGACGCCTCTGGAGAATGCCGACTCCTACTAGGATGAAGTCCGGCCTCATTAAGCCACACATCCAGTCGAGGTCACTATTGCGTGCCGTGCGCCATTGACTAGAAAAACGGCGTGGAAGAAGCTTAAACCCCAGGTGCCTTGAGGTGGATCTCGAGCATATTGTGGATCCATAACTTGCTCATGCTGAGAATGTTAAGCAGAATGATCTCCTCTTCCACCCAGGCCCTGCTGTTTGTCGTCTTCGACGTCTTGTATGAGCTCCTTCTGCGAATGAGTTGTACTGCGCTGGCCTGCTTCACCGACGCTTTCGACCCAGGAGGTTCTGGCCCAAAGCCGTTGCCAATGTCCACCACGTGCGCCAACTGCCAACGTTGCAATTACCACGCGTGACCGATGCAGCGTGAAGAACGATGTGAACGGGCGATGTTGATCGATTCGCCATCGATGCTCGGCGATGAAAGTTGGCCTGGCCAGCTGCACGCATTGAGGCGGGTCGCTCAGCTTCAACAAGTACGGCTTTTGCGACTGAGGTCGATTCTCCATCGATGGTGGTCTAGCCGCTGGTGGCTGGCAATGCTTTTGCGAAGTGGAATGAGCCCTCTTGCCTGTCAACTTCGCGGCTCGAGATGTCTGGGGTCTGGATGAGGTCGCCTGGACTGTCGAGATCCTATCGCCCTCGCGTGCATGGGGATCTAGAAGGTAAGTAGCCAGACTGCTTCTGTTTGCTTTCTTGAGACGGAACTCTGGAGAGGCGGGCTCTGTCCCAATCTCACGCAGTGCACTGGATGCCCAACGAGAACCCTCGTGTACGTACTGTCAGTCGTCGCAGATCAAGATGTTGCGCTAGGTCGCTGCACATAGATGTAGGATGAAGATGAAAGCGTGGAATCCATTGAAAACCTGAAGGTGAGGTTGAAGTTGACGAGTTTGAGATCGCCAAACGAAGCAGGAAGGTGCGAAGGCAAAAGGCGGAAGTCGCAGAACGACGGCAGCCATAAAGGCAGGAGCAGCTGTAACCAGGATTTTCCTCAAAAGATCAGAGGAGCGGACTGGAAGGTAAGACTATTCAATTCATTCGTGAGAGACTACATGTAATCTAGCCAGTGCTAATACCTGAAGTTGAAGGGAAAGCCATACCAGCTGACTGGTGCTTCCTCACTCGTGAGAAGACCGAAATGTCCTTACTCCACCCTCGCCGCCTTGAACTAATGCACCGCACTCTCGTCATGCCCAACCAGTCCTTGCTGGGGAGAATGCCGCCTCTTTCGTCTCGGCCCTCGCTCGCTCGCTCGCTCAGTCGACATCGTCCAAGGCGCCTCCCCCAGTCATCCCGTCGGCCTCCCACAGTCCCCCCTCGTAGTCTTCAGGGTCGCCTATGGTGCTGCTGTTGGTGGCAGCAGTGGCAGCGGCCGTAGTCGCGGGAGGATTGCCGCCCTGCCCTGCGTTCGCAGGAGTCGCAGCCGCGCCTGGAGCCGGACCAAATGTGGGCAGAAACATGGAGAGAAAACCTCCCATCGTCGCCATAGGAGGGGCTGGCGGGACGCCTGGAGGCGGCGGATTCGCCTGCGCAGCTGCGGCAGGAGNGGGGGGGGGGGGGGGGGGGGGGGGGCCCCCCCCGCCACAGGCAGTGGTACTGGCATCGCGAACATACCGCCGAGAGTACCACCAGCTCCAGGAGGAATACCTGCGAGGTTGCCCAACAGTCCGGAGAAGTCGAAGTCGTCGCCAAGCACATCGCCGCCTAGGTTGTACTCTTTTGCGAAAGTCGGCAGCTGCTCTCGAATCTGATCTCCCTCGACACATATGTAGTAGCCGCGCTCGCCGGCCTTGGCTCCTGGTGCGCGATGGTTGTTTCCGGTATGAGCTAGACAGCCCTTGCGTGAGTTTGAATTGTGCGTTGAGTTTTGTGCTGGCTGCTTCGCTCCTTTCTTAGTGGAGAATGGCACAGGCGGATAGACGAGCTTTTGTTCGGCGTCCTCAGGAACAGCAACGCCACCTCCGTCGAGGAGGTCGGGAAGACTGTCGGCATCATCGTCATCATCCGCCCAGTCGCTATTGTCGTACGCATCGTCGTGTTCATCGTCTTCGTCGTCTCCAGCAATGGGATAGCCAGTAAGAGGGTCAAGCCACGATGGTTCAGTCAACTCTTCCTCTTCATCTAGCTTCTCGAGAAAGAAACACTTCTGGCCATCAGCTTGAAGATAGTGCATGTGCAGGTGATCGAGGTGCGGCAGCTGCTCAAAAGCCTTGAGTACTGGGATCCATGAACCGTGTTCAATCTCAACCATCGCGAATGTGATCATGCGAACCGATTTGAGCTGGCAGACGGTGGTGGCGAGCGTCTTCATGTTGATTGAAATACCGTCCAGCTGGAATCTGGTAATCTTGCTCAGGTCCATGTTGCTGGTAAGTGCCTTGAGGAACTGGCCAGACAACGGTGTAACATCAGCAGTCACTGCCAAGGTCGTCACATTCTTTAGTATGCTTGCGAAGGTCTTCATCGATCGAATTGCAACCTTGTAATTCTCGTCGCCATCCGCTTGCCCGACACGAAGGGAGCGACTCCGCAAGCATAGATCGAGCGTGGTGAGACTGCTGAAAGCATTGGCCAGCTGCTGAAGGGTAGACGACTTGAACTTCAGGTCCGTGGCTGGCGACAGGCCATAGGAGTAGTCCGCGTTAGGATGAGTGTGCAATTGGGTGATGGTACTGATCCCGCTCTTCGCAACGGCCAACATCATGGTGCGGAAGACGTGAGTCAGCCATGGGTAGTACTCGTCCGCCGAACTCCTGTCCACTGGCCGGTATGAAGGTGGAATGCCAGTGGTTCGTGTGAACTTCCTCACTCCGTGGACCTTCACGCAGTCAAGGAGCTGCTTCGGGTCGTTGACGAGATTCAGTTGGTGAAGACGCGGCAGGTGAGAGAATGCGTCTGCGAGAAACTTCAGGTCACCACTCTGTTGCTGGAGTTGCTCTTGGTCGTTCTTGTAGAAGAGGAAGGCTTCGTGCTCGCGGACGCTTGGGTTCCACTGGCAACCTCCACGTGCGCAGCAGTGCACCTGGCGTTCGGTGGCGTTGGCGACGAGAATGTAGACCTCCTGCAGGTAGTGCCGGAGCTTGTCGCTCTTGGCGATGTTGAGGAAGACCTTGAGGCTCTGTTTGACGTGTTAGCGTTGCTGATTGCTCCTATGGTGTGTCAAATTGCGGTCCGTACCTCAGTGGTAAACATAAAGCACTTGGCGGTAAAGTATTCCGTGGCGAACTCGTGCAGCGACTTGGCCTCGAGGTCTCTGCACGTCAGGCGTAGGGCGAAGAGGTCGTCCGAGCCCAGCTTGCAGGCGATGTTGGAGACGAGTTCTTCTGGTAGCTTGACGAAGATCTTGCCCCCGTACTTCTTGGACTTCTTGGTGGCAGTGTTGCCTGATACCGCGGCGGCCGTAGTCGGAGTGGACGCCGATGCCATGGGCGACATCGTGCTGATGCTGCTGCTGGCCTCGGCTGCCATGGTGGGTGGATGTTGAGGATGGTGAGCTGACCGTCGCGGTTGTTTACGCGATAGTCGTGAGTTTTGACAGCGACGAACGCTGGTGTTGAGCTGGTCGAGCAATCCTTTCAGGGATGTATGCAGCTTGCCGCGTGGTGAGCAGGGGTTGAGATGTTGTGTCTCTGTGTTGGCGCTTGGAGCGCGGAGAGGAGGAAAGACAGCAAAAGCTTCTGAATGTCTTGCCGGCAGAAAGTCGGAGAGACTAATGGAAGGCAAATGTGAAAGTGAATGAACACGAGATGCACGTGTTGAGAGACAGTGCGGTTGGCTAGATGGGTGACTTCCTACTTTTCGTCGTTTGCTCCTCCCGCCAAGCAAACAATGTGGAATGTGACCTACCAACGAACGCTCGCTGTCTCCCGCACATTGCATTGCAAGCATCCATGTCTAGAACACACAAAAGCGTGCGTTCAGACACTCATTATACAGAGTTTGCTCAGACCTTTCGACATCGACTTGTCCAGCCATGATCCTAGCAACGCCAGACTCAAAGTCTTCCTCCATCGAAGGATACGACAATGCAAGCGGATGAGGACGCTCTTCAGTGTCCTAAAAGTCGCTCAGCGAAAGACTGTCCGTGGCAAACATACCTCTCACAAGGACAAGGAGTCTTCCAGTGCTTTTTCGCGAGATTCGGCTCCGGGACCTCTGGTGAACCAATGTGTGCTCTTGGATCCTTTCAGCTGGATTATCTGTTGCCCAGGACGATTTCACTCGAGATACTTGACGGCATGGACCCAGAGATCGCCGGCAGCGTCGAGACGATTGAGTTCTTGATGTTTTCGGATGGACAGAGGCGGTTCGACGCTCGCCATTGCTTTCCCAGCCAGGACCCGCGAGCCGTCGTTACACCTCGCCATGATGCGGGTGTACTTCCAGATCGCATGGCGCGACAGGGCAATTGATACAGTGAAGAAGCTGCAGCCTCTTGAAAAAGAAAGACGATGGGAAATCGATTGAGCCCTGCCTCAATCATATCGAGAGCACTTCCTTGCTATAGCAAGGATTACGAGCTGATGTCACGAATAGCACACGCGGCAGAGAGAGGCAGGGCAGGATCCGCCAACCAAAACTGGGAACGCAGTCGGTTAATAAAGCGAAAGAGACTCAGCCACGCGCGCAGCGAGCGTTTCTCACCACAAGCGATCCCAGCGCTTCCCCGGACCCAAGGATTAGCACTGAGTCGCGCCTCGCAGCAACCATCTCAATTGCATTTGTTATTCATCTGGTCTGAACTTGCTGCCTGTATACCGTTCCCGTTACTCTTCTCGTCGCTGGACTTTGCTGCCAAGTTGGAATCGTGTCAGCCGCGTCAGCGACAACACAATCCTGCCAAACTCTCCACGCCGTCTCCTTGTTCATCACAGGGCCCTGCTCCGCCGTTGCCGTCAACCCTTCTCGATTCCAGCCCGTGCACACTGAGCACGGCCATCTTCTTCCCAACCTCTTCTGTCAGACGCAACACACCATCCATGCCATAGTCCATTCAACATACCAGCGCATAGCTGCAGAAGCCGCCATGCTTCTCCCCCGAGACGTCGAGGCAGGAGCTATGCTTAAGCGCCAACAGACAGATCCCAGTAGCGGTTCTGGAGGAGGCTCGACTGTCATTGTTGCGGTAATAACGATTGCAATATGTTAGACTTTGCGATAGAGTTGCTGATATTCTTGTAGGTCGTTGTAGCCATCGTTGCTCTCGTCCTATTAATCATCGTATCCTTCTACGTCCTGAGGAGGTTACGCTTCAAGCACGAGAACCCGCGATACGTCCCGACACAGTTTCTGAAGAAGAGATGGCGGAATTGGAAGCCTCGGAAACACAGCCTGTCGAAGGGCAATTACAGTGCGAGGTTACAAGAGGACTCCGACGTGCCGACATTGCAGTTGCGAAGTGAGAACCGAAGCGCACGTACAAGCAGACAAGACCTACCCGACATTGAGCGACAACAGGCAGAGCAGACGAACGCAGACCTGGGAGATGGCGTCAACCGCAATACCAGCGTGCGGTCTGTCATGACTTTGCCAACATATTCGCGATCAGTGCGAGAGAACGAACGTGTTCTTGGACGAGAAGGAGAAAGAGACGGTATAGATGTTGTGGTGGAAGCGCCGGAAGGCGAAGAGGAAGAGGAAGCAAGACGAGACGAAGAGATGGAAAGCTTATATCAGATCCGACTACAACGGCGAAGAGAAGTGGAAGAGCGAGAAGATCGCAGGAGGCGTCGAAGAGAGGCAAGGGCACGAGGTGACTTCGCCGAAGTCGAACGTATACGTCAAGAAGGAGTTGCAGCTACACAGCAGAGAGAAGTCGCTGGAGCTGCGGCCATGATCACCGAGCATCAGGGCAAAAACAGAGATCGGAGGATCAGCAGTGTCAGCTATGCTGATGTGGGTGTTGCGCGACACGATGGCACGAGGATACGTGCTGGCTCCACCGAGTCGGACAGCAGACCTCTCTTGGACTCTGCAGCGAGCATCAGCGGCGGCGCGAGTCTTCGTCCCTGGTCGACGAGGGATTCGCACTCTTTCACCCACCACCGAAATCAATCGCAGCAAACGTTCAACTCTGCCTCAGACGATTCGTCAGAAATGGTCGACCTCGCGGAGGCACCACCGTTTGGTCGAGCTGGTAACGATTATGAGATTGTCACCATGAACCAAGGCCACTCGCGCAACGGCTCGGCGATAAGCACACCAGCTGGTGGCCGAAGTCGCGCATCCACTACGAACACCATGCCTGTACGGCCGTCAGTGGACACAGCCATCAGCGGTGATCTGGGCGAGGCATCGATTCCAAGCGCCGAGCCACCTTCGTATGATGGGGATGGCTTTGAGGAGGCGCCACCCTATACCTCGCCGGTCATAGAGCGCGCTCCTTCAATGCGTCTATCCGCTGGTCAATCACCGGAGGCACGGAGCTCATCCTCTCCGAATGGAGCACCACTTTTACCTGAGATCGGTCGGCTGCCGAGTATACGGATAGCGGAAGCCACACCAGTAAACCCTACCACACCGACCTTCCCACCCACCGTAAGGGAGAACCCTCCCCGAGAAGGGGATGCATGAAAGAGGAAGAGAAGAAGCAAAGATGATTGTTGAAACAGCGACACAAGCGAGCGAGCATTGTATTTGAAAGTGGCATGGAGAAGACTTGAGGACGTTGTGGTTGTGGCACGAGATTTGCAGCACGAGACCAAGAATTTACGAGACCCGGGATATGTTTGAGCTTGTTCAAGTTGCTTGGTGATAGCGTTATTTGTGTGTAATAGGAAGGGAAGCGGCTGAGAAATCTTACTCACTATAGTGGAAACCTGTACATATCGACACATACGATGCCGTTACAAGCTATAACTCAACTGCCACGGATACGGCTAAGGCTTCATTCATTCCTCTACCTTCCCATCATAGTTCGCCTTGATCGCTTTCTCCAATTCCTGAGCCTTGGCGCCCGTCACGCTGCCTTTGAGGTCGCCGTCCTTGAAGATGTGGAAGGAGGGCATGTGTGTTGCGCCGAGTTCTTGGGTTATATCTGTGATCGCATGAAAGATTTGTAAGTGTTAGAGACCCCCATCTACGCCGACACGTCCATGCAGATAGTCTGCCGCGCACTCTCATGCGTTGTTGTGGGGGGTAAACGCTTACCGAGTGCTACATCTGTATCGTACTTGTAGAAACGCGCTTCGGGGTATTTGGTGATGAGTTTGTCGACCTGTTGTGGAGGATTACAATGCGAACGGGAATGTGTGGTGGAGACATTGGCACGTACGAATGGAGAAATGGCTTTACATTGACTGCACCAGACGGCGGTTGCTTCGAGGATGGCGAGGCCGTCGGCGTTGGAGGCTTTGAGGTATTGCGGGAGGGTGGTGAGTTCTTCCATTGTCTGCATAAGGTATTGTGGACTGATAGATTGTTGAAACAGGGGGCGTATAGCCGTGCACGGAGTGTCTCTTCACATGCAAACCCACGCAGTCGACAGGGCACAAAGGCGGGGCAAAGAACGACTAGCTGACGTCAGATGGTTGTGGTGGGTGAATGGAAAGAAAGACGCTGCACAATTTGTGTATGACTTGGACACAACTTGTGCAAGACCCCTCGCCCTTTTCCGAAGAGAACGAGAGGGCGGCCTGCAGCCGTCCCCTAGCGTGCGGTAACAAGCATCCAATCGTTGAAGGAATTAGGCCTCCCTCCTCTTCGGCATCCGGGCTACCGATCACATCATGTTACGGCTGTGGTTCTGCGAATGAGAGGTTGCGAAGGGGTTTGCGCGGAGCGGAGAGGGCGAGAAATGCGGTCTGCCGGTGGTGGCCGTTCGTGAAAGACCAATTGGAAATGATGAGTTGAACGTATGGCGCCGTGCTCCGGAGGGTGAGGGCCGCGGACGAGGGTTGGAGGAGACCTGGAAGGACGGACAGGACGTTTCTTTGGAGGCACCGTGTAGGTCTGTATTGTTAAGACTCATGCCGAAGAATGGTTCCATCAAGCAGTGGTTTGACGGGAGAAGGCAAGCCAATGTTCCTGCCGACTGCCGAAGAAAAGATCATCAGGCTGACTACTTGCAGGTACCACTTGAACTCCCTCGACTCAACTCCACACAGGCTCATCATCAATACAACCACAGAGATCTCCTCCATCCACCAGATCTTTCTCCTCGATCCCCATACCGTCGTCGGAGTCAACAGCGCGAAATGCAAGCAACCAGTGGCTCCCGCTCCCTGCGTAGCGAATGAAGGTGGATGTTCGGAGGTATCTCCTACGCTAATTTCTGCCACACGGCAGGTACGGATCGATCGA
The DNA here is from genome assembly GCA_002786045.1 of Zasmidium angulare. NCBI lineage: Eukaryota > Fungi > Ascomycota > Dothideomycetes > Mycosphaerellales > Mycosphaerellaceae > Zasmidium > Zasmidium angulare. The sequence goes on from NHNX01000003.1 coordinate 41,985, forward strand.
TGTCTCAGAGTGGCGGGAACTGTGCTGCGTGATGTGATGGGAGTTCGTGAGTACATGCCGGCTGAGGGCTTGCAGATGGGCGGCAATTGTCTACCGAGTGCTAAGTCTTGTTGGACCTGTCTTGGGCGATGCTGTGGCACTCGGAGATGTCTTTGAGATGGGACTCCCACATGTCTGCTCGAGTGCTGGAGACTTGAGCGCTGCTCAGATGAGAAGAGCGAGACGCACATCTACGACCGTTGTCTTGGACAGTCGTCATTGCAGGACTGTCAGCGGCTCGTGCGACCTATGTGTACTTCGGTGTTGACGACGTGGGTCGAACAACGTTGGTGCTGCCGACGATAGGCAAGGAGTCGCACTGATCTCCCTCCGATTTCGCGTGTGATGGGCACAGTAGACAGAGTTACGATGCCCGAGAGCAGCGTTCCAGTGTGGAGGACGTCGAGATTGGGGACTTCATCGTCTATGACCATGTCACCAGGCATGTCTCGACCTCGCCTGGGACCAAAGAATTACCATCACACAACCCACGGACTCACCTCCTCCCGCTAGCTGCGGTCACCTCCCCATCGAAGTCCCCTCGCACGCAACCCATGCACGATCCATCAACAGAGCCACGCGAACAGCGGGAGCCCACAAAACGTCGTCACCGCTTAAGTAAGATCTGGTTGTCCTCATGCACGCCCTGCGGCCATCCTCTAGTAGCCGCTGCCCTCGACCAAATCAGCTAACAGGCGGTGGAGCAATGGCGCGATGCTGGAGATCTCGAAATGGGTCGCGATCCTGGTGTCTTGGCAGTCGATGTCGGACGGTTTGGTCGGCTGATGGCTGGCTGTACGCTGGCTCCTTCGCGGCTCGCGGATGCAATCAAACGAGGGCCGATGCCAGGGAGACGGGATCCAGGAGGAGATGTGAGTGGTTCAGAGGAGATGGTTCATGCGGGAGGGTAGTTGTGGAAGGGGGCTGCATGCGGGAGACTGACTCGGGGGTGCTGACTTCATGTGTGAGGTTCATGCATGTGCTCTAGGCGGGAAGCATACCTCCTACGACAGCCGACGATAAGGGCTCATTTTTCTTGGTCCTCATCATTTGTGCCATTTGGAGGTCGTTCTCTATCGTTCGTCTTGCTGAGCAGGATGTATGCGTATATCGGGGATCATATGAAAGACGCGGTGTGCCTATGTGCCTCCATCACATCACGCCATTGTCAGTTGAATGGGCGATTGTGCTGTGGCTTGCATGCAGACTGCAGTGGCATCCCGTCTTTCGCGATGCCGATGCGAACACGGCACACAATATGTTGGCGGCATGTGCTGGAAGTTGGGAATCTGGGGGACTTTTTGTCGATCTCATGCAAGTTCGACAATGATGGAAGACGTTTTCCGAGAACGACTCGACATGGTTCTAGAAAGTCGCACAGGTTGCCTTGTTTGTTCGTTGAACGTATGGATGCTGACCTTGCGTCGAGAAACTGAGTTCTTGATGTGCATGTCTGTGGGCGATCTTCTGCTCTGTTCCCGGAGTTGGAGCAATAGAGCTTACCAAGCTGTAAGCAAGGCACATGTAGTCTGTCATGGCCCCTTTAGGTAATGATTCGGCTTGGGACCAGTGCCCGGGACCCCATCAGTATATCTGCGGCGTGCAAGCATCTGTCTGTATCTCGATGTGCCGAACGAAGTTGGGACAAGTGCGTGGTCAAATGTATATGTTGTGCTGACTCGTGTACAGCCTGGTCGCGCGAACAACGCCAGCGGCTATTGCTTCATCTTCTTCACATCAAGCCGAAGGAACGTGGAGATGCCTTTCATGAACCATCATATTCATCCCCTTTTGGACCCATTGACCTGACAGAAAGGCATAGTCAGCACACATTCCCCAAGCGCCCAGCCAATACATACCATATCCTCGACTCCGCTCCACAGGCTGCAGAGGATTCACAACGGCCCAATCGAAATGTCTCATCAACTGTGGCATTGATCCTAGTCAGCATCACCCGACCTTTATCCCAAGATCTTGTCATCATAACGTACCTCGAAGATCACTTTCCTCAGCTCAATCCAAGCAATATTCCTCCCCAGACAACCAAACCGCCCGCTGCCAAATACCAATTCTGTCGTCCTTTCATACTTTGTTCTCGTCTCCGCATCCACCTTCAACCACCGCTCTGGTCGGAAAAACCCCACATCCTCTCCAAACACATCCTTGCGATGTGTCACGGCATGCGGACAAATAGCCACTTCGCAGTGAGGTGGAAAGAAAACGCCGTTGACAGTCTCGCCACCCGGCGGCGCGACTTTCGTCTGAGGGCCGAAGAGAGGTGGAGTCTTGCGTAGGCCTTCCCAGATCACGGCGTTGAGATATGGCAGTTGGCGGGCGGTGGCGTCGGCGATGATGGTGTCTTGTGGTACTTGGCCGGAGCTGACAGCATCGTCGATCTCTTTCTGAAGGGCTCGGTAGACAAAGGGGTTGCTGGCAATGTAGAGCATTGTCATTCTTATAGTTGAGCTTGTAGAGTCTGTGCCAGCGATCAGCATAATCAGGCTCTCGCTTTTGCATTGTTCCACACTGAGGCCATTGGCTTTGAAGCTTCCTAGCATATCGTTTCTGTCGACTTTGCCGCTCTCGAAGCGTCGAGCGATGGCTTCTGCTGCGAAACGCCGTACCCGGCCTTGGCCTGCTTCGTCGGTCTCTTTGGGCGAGAAGAGGCGCTGCATGAGTGGGTTGTGGAAAATTCTGCGGACGAAGGCGACGTCTGTGATAAGTTGGAGCATGGGTATGAAAGAGTCGTTGCCCGCGACGAAGGACCACTTGTCGGTGTTGGAGGCCATGAAGCCAAATGCTTCGCCGAAAGCGATCGAGGAGAGGACGTCGAGAGTGAAGAACTGTGCGAGGCGTGTCATATCTAAGGTTTTGCGAGGTTTCGCGTAGTGCTCTCGGAGGAGGTCGATGAAGTTGGTGGTTTCAGTGTCGATGCAGGATTCGAGGTTGTCGACGCCTTTGCCGGAATACTGTACAACACAAGGTTAGCCAACAAAACAGTCCTGTTCAATGAGGAGGGTACCGCACCCCAATCGCCAACTTCGCCCTCAAAGCCTTATGTTTCTGCTCATCCCTTTCCGCGAACACATGTGCCGTCTTCCCACCCATCTCAAACCCACTGTACCAACCGCTTCGAGTCCACTGACTCTTCGGCAAGCTCATGTGCCGAAGCAGATCGGGGTCGTTGGTTACCACGGTATTCGGTCCGATCCTCGCAATGTTGGACGTGGTCCCGGGAATGGATGCGTTCTCGTTGAGCAGAGCTTCTTGGGCATGATGGAAGTTGGCGGCGATGCATTGTTTGAATACCCAGAGATCGGATATACAGGCGAAGAGAGGCCCACGAAATGAACGTGGTAGGCGGTAGTAGTTGCGGGTGAAGGAGATGAAAAGGTAGAGTGTGAGAGCTAGGGGAAGTAATGTGAGGAGCAGCATTTTGGCGGAGAACAAAGTGCGTGCTTGACGATAGTCGGTTGACTAAGGGCTATATATGTAGGAGCGTCGCAAGAGGTACTCGTCGAGGTTAGCCTTGTGTAAAGGGCAGACCTAGCTGTTACGGCCCCAGGTTAGGGTTTATCAGTCCGTGCACTGGGGTCCTTTTAGGCTACTGTCAGATGTAGGTATGCTGCAACCAGCACATGGCCAAGATGTTAGCTGCTAGCGCCTAGGCACTGCTGCGGTACCTAGTAGCGCTTTGCAGCTTTTTAACGACTTCCTCAGTGTAGTTCGAATCGTATCTCCAGATCGCAAGCAACGCGGCCTTCTGTGTTGACAGAACAGGTACAGCATCTGTGGCCTCACCCTCTGGCGAGTCTTCCGCCGTGTACAATCTCACCGCGCAGCATGGATCGCGAAGCAATTCTGCAAGATCGTGTGCAACGAGATAAGCCTTGCCCTCACGATCAAAGCCGAAGGATTCGTGCTAGCCATGTGCGGGACCCTGGAAGCAACGAATACCCCGAGCTTCAAGGCTTGGCCAAGTCGTCGATATTCTCGGACCACTCGTTTTAGATGATCAGGCGATTTGATGCCTTCGCGTTCCAGCTTGCGATCCCGAACTACATATCATCCGGCTCGTCGTCTAATAGCTTGGCATAATCCTCGGCAGAAGCAAATGTTGGAAGCGACTTCAGCTTCTTCTTCTCCTTGCGCTTCTTCTTGTTGCGGGCGGCGTTGGTCTCCTCTTCTTCCTCGTCCTCTTCAGAGTCGTCCAATGGCACGTCATCTTCATCGCCCAACATCGCGTCCTCGTCACTCTCCAGCTCTGGAAGTTCGTCCATTTCATCGTCTTCGTTGTCATCCAGCGCATCGAGATCACCAAGTGCATCTTCGCCTTCGCCATCATCGCCAACACCACCGAGATCAATGCCAGCTTCTGACTCGTCATCGTCACTACGATCGTATGCACTTTCCAAATCACCCATGCTGAGATCGTCGTCTGACTCGGGGCCCTCAACCTCTGGTCTCGAGGCAGCAATGGCTTGCCAGATCTCCTCTTCAGCTTCATCTTCACTGTCTTCGTCTTCGCCGCGGGTCTTCTTCTCTTTCTTGTTGGCGGCCTTCTTTTTCTGGTTACCGGCAGCATTGAAGTAGTTGTGGAAGAACACCTCATCCGCCGCAACATTCTCCACTTTCCTTGCCCAAAACCTCTCAGTGTTGAGGGGCTCGCTTCTGACACCGCTTTCACGAGGCTTGACCAATAGGTCCGCGGCGCCGCTACCTGCCAGAGGCTGCATGATGGAGCTGCCATGTGTCTTGGCTGGCTTCGTGCTTGGGTTGCGATAGACGAAGCGGTCGAGGAAGTGCATCAATGTGTGCTGCGATGGGTCTGGCTTGGGAGGCATCTCCTTTGTCCCGAAGACAGCCTCGGCGAAGAGCGCCACGGAAGGATGAAAGTGCTGCAACAGAGGTAGTATTTCCCACAGGCATGTACGCTCAGCATTCGCGTATGCAGGTTCTCGTTTTCGTGGGTCATAAGCCGACGTCGTTTGACTTGAGCGCTGAGCCTTCGAGACGGGCTCGCCATCCTCAGGCACATCGACGAAGTGTTCTTCCTCATCTTCCTCACTGACCTCAGGTTCTTTCAGCATGTTGCGTATACTTGGGAAAGAGCTTTCCAGGTCGCTGATCAAGTAGAGAACCCCACATGCAAATGGCGGTTCGTGCATTGTGATGACCTGAAGCAGTCGCTTGACGAATGCTTGCACTCGCTTGGCATTCAGATCTGATTTCAAGCTCTTGTACAGCAAGTTCAGGTACATGACTTGCTTACTAGAGTTAAACAAGCGCGGATCCAGTAGAGACTCATATAGTGTCCGGTAGAATCTGTCTGCACCAAAGTGCTTCCTGGAAGAGATTTGTTGCAGAAGCGTGAGGGCTTGGATGCTTGTGTTGAAGTTGGCAGAATGCGCCACCCTGAAGATAGTGTCAAGTTGCTTCTCGAAAGTTGGGTCGTCTGTGTCGGCGTATGGAAATGCGCGATTGACCCCGGCGAGGACCTGGGCAATCATCTTGTCATGGAGTTGCGCCGCAGACTCCTCGACGCGTTCTTCCGCTTTCCTCTTCTTCATTGCCATTTTGCCTGCTTTGCCTCCGCCTCCTTGGTGCCTTTGAGGTGGCTTCGCTTGGACGGGACGATCAGTGACCTCCCCCTTTTCGCTAGGTCTCAAGAGCTGCACGAAGATGCTGAAGTATATGTCCAGAAGTCGGTTCGCTAGCTCCTGATCTTTCTGCGCTAAGATTGTCTGGTTCAAAGTGATGATGGCGTAGTATTTGGCGTGGTCACTCTGCCCAGGTCTGAACACACAGTCCGACTCCACACTATTCGTGATTATCATCTTCATTGCAGGATGCGACTCCTCGAGCTGCAAAAGCAGATATGACGCTCGCGATGCGATCTTTCGATCTGTGTCACCCAACTTATTGACCAGCAGCCGTAGCAGATTCTCCTCCTGTTCTGGCTTGTCCTTCAGCAACTCCCATACGTATGTTATCGCTCTGCTTCTCGAATATTCGATCTCGTCGTTGCACCATGTTTCCAGTGTTTGCAAAAGCTCAAAGTACTTCTTCTTCAGCCAGTCCTCAAATGCCCAGACTACCAAATGGATCTTCTCCAATCCGCTGGGCAGAACATCACCAGATGTCCAAGTCCCAGCTTTACCCTGCAGCGCTCCCAGAAGCACAGGCTGCTTGCTAAAGGCACGTAGCTTTCGATCTGGCAGTACCACGCCTTGACCCAACAAATCTTTCAGCGCAGCCACGGCCATGAGTGCTTGATTCCTGCTCTTTTTCTTCGCCAAACCCAACAAATTCTCGAAAGCCTTCGTTGTGTGCAGCGGCGACTCCTGCACAAGCAGGGTCAAGGCGGAGACCTTGTCCTCGAGAGTTCCAGACGACATAATGGTGGACAAGAACTTGTGCTGCGAGGAGCCAGCAAGATGCGAGTCATTGTATGATCTGTTCTCCTCCTCAAGAAGGGCGGTCGCATATCGAAAGAGCTCGTCGGTCGTACGCTGCGGTGGAAGAGACTTCACATCTTTCGTCTCGACGGTTGGTAGTTCGGCGGCGTGCCAGTCGGGTCGTGCTTGGAATATGAGAGGCGCTTTCTCCACTTTCTTGCTGTATTCCTGTTTTGGCTTTTTCTGTGGTCGCTCATGGTTGTCGACAGACTTCCGTTTGGCGCCCATGATCGTTGAGGGCTCTTCAGCGCAGGTGTTGGTGAAATGTAGATAGCTACCTCGATCGCAGAAGTTCTCTAAATTTCGGAACCATGCCGATTAAGCTTTTAGAGTTGCGGGTCGTCCCACCTGCCGCTTTTGTCCAATCCAAAGTGGACTCGACGCATTGAAGCGCTGCATTTCACATCAATGTCACTCTTTTCCTCCATCAATGCCATCCAGCAGCACCGTGCCCAGACTATGGCGGTGTGGTAAGACGCTTACTCTCGCTTCCCGTGTTCAATCACGCTCTCGCTCTTCCTTGAACGTACGACTTTCCACTATGCCAACAAGCATCTGCTGATTTTGACGTAGTCTGATGGCCGCAATCGTCTAGGCACGTTCTGGAGTCCCTCTCAAACACTCAGGTCTACCGTGCTGGACACCACCGATCATGGCCATGACCTGCTCCTCCGAGCTGGCTTCCTGCGCCAAGCTCACAGCGGGATCTTCCATCTACTGCCCCTGGGTCTTCGCGTGCAGGACAAGATCGAGCGGCTGATCGACAAGCACATGCGAAGTGTCGGTGCCTCGAAAGTATCCTTGTCTTCCTTGTCATCTCGGGAGCTATGGGAGAAGTCTGGACGACTCGATGGCCGCAACGCCGAGTTATTCCAGCTTGAAGACAGAAAGGGCGCTGGCTATCTGTTGGCACCAACCCACGAAGAGGAGATCACTGCCATCGTAAAAAACGCAGTACAGTCGTACAAGGATTTGCCACTGCGGCTCTACCAGGTGTCTCGAAAGTATCGTGACGAGGCACGGCCAAGACAGGGCCTACTACGTGGAAGGGAGTTTGTCATGAAAGACCTCTACACATTCGACTTGAGTGAATCTGAAGCACTCCAGACGTACGAAGATGTCCGTGCTGCTTATAGGGCCTTCTTGGACGAGCTGAATCTTCCTTATCTGGTCGCAACAGCAGACTCTGGGAGCATGGGAGGCAATCACAGTCACGAATACCATTTCCCATCACCAAAGGGCGAAGATACCATTATAAGCTGTGCTAATTGCAGTATGACCATCAACGAGGAGCTCTCTCGTGGACAGTACGATCCGGATCATGTGGACTCGCGGATAGATTCAAGTGGCGATATTCCTTTCCAGGTATGGCACGGATGGAAGCCATCCTTGACCACGCCCCAGCGGGCCCGAATGGCAGCCAAGAATAAGGGCACCACTCTCGCAGATTCATCGGTGACCGAAACAAAGGACACTATTCCTCCCACCATTGTCGAGGTCTTCATTCCGAAAGGTCCGTTCGAGCCGAACATACATGCTATCAAATCGCTTGTGCCAGGACTAGACACGAGCCAGTCTTCGAATATCGCAGACTTGATGCAACTTCTTCCTCGTCAGGGATCGGGAGAGGGCAGTCAGGATCTGCGGCCCCAACGAGTGGCTATAATTGATCCGAGACTTTCCATTGACTCCATCAAGAGCAACAAGCCCTACTGGGATCGACATTCAATCTTCACTGGAATGTCGGAAACTGTCGAATCTTCGCCCTTCCTCTTGACTCAAGCAACGCCCGGCGACCCTTGTCCGAATTGTGGCACCGTGGACAGCCTGCAATTCGAGAAAGCAGTCGAAATCGGGCATACTTTCCATCTCGGCACACGCTACAGTAAGCCATTGCAAGCAACGGTCATGAACGAGAGAAACAAACAAGTGGAGATCGAGATGGGCTGCCACGGAATTGGCGTGTCCAGACTCATGGCTGCTGTAGCCTCACATCTTGCAGATGACAAGGGATTGAACTGGCCCAAAGTCATTGCACCCTTCGGGGTCGTGCTGGTCGATACTGCTGATGCTAACAGGGCCAAGAAAGACCTTGGACCTGTGTATGACAGTCTGGAGACAGCCCTACAGAGCACGGGATTGGACATTGTGATAGACGACCGACCAAGACCATTTGGCTGGAAAATGTATGATGCCGACCTCTCCGGTTACCCATTCATCCTCGTCATGGGCAAAGCGTGGACCGAACGCGGCAAACTCGAGTTGCAGTGTCGCAGACTTAGGATTAAAGAAGAAGTCAACATGGACGTCATCCACAGCAAGATCCAGGAGTACAGCAAGAGGCTGTAAAGATGTATTATAGGACTAGGAATGTTCTACGCTCGAGCTCGAAGCACTTCCTACAACGACCAAGAAGCCGAACTCCAAAACTCTCACTATGTTGGCGCCGGCTAGCAGAGTTTCTCACTAAATCGAGCCCTAGGCTTAGCAACAAGGTCTGTGGAACAGTGCACCGTGTTCCGTCAAGAGCGAAATCCGCAGAACGTACCCAATCCCAACGATCTAAATACCTCGTGAGCTTGCTGCGCAGCAAGATCACAGTAGTCAACATGGCTCCAATGTATTCAGCAGCTTCGAAGAATCCACTCTCGATCATCGTCATCGGAGGTGGCATCGGCGGTCTTACAGCAGGCATTGGGCTCAAAATCTCGGGCCAGCAAGTCACCGTAATCGAGCAGAAAGCACGATACTTCACCGAGAGCAGCGGGGGGGTCAGACAGGGACTGAATCAGACGGCTAATTCGACCATTTGCTTGTACGCTTTGGGACTCGAGGGAGCGTTTCACAAGATCGCAGACAGTAGTCACGAAGTGAAGGTCAAGCAGTATACTGATGGGACTGTGATCAATACGCTGCACAAGGAGAAGAGGTGAGTAGTGTCTCCAATCATTCACGTGAAGGTACGAGACGCTGAACATCCTGGTAGCTACTCAATGGTGCACCGAGAAGACCTGCTGCAAATTCTTTATCAACGCGCTGTCGATGTTGGGGTTGAGATCATCACGGGCGAGACTTTCGACTCGATAGAAGATACTTCTCACCATGTCAGCGTACTGCTCCAGAGCGGACGAACAATAGAAGCTGATCTCCTTGTCGGCGCTGACGGTAGTTCTATCACTCTTCGACGTTGACGAGAGGCTACTGACGGTCTTCGCAGGTATTCACTCCAAAGTGCGGAAACACATCCTCTCAACCCAAGACGTCACCGCTCAGCCCACAGGCGACTGCGTTTTTCTCGTCGACGTCCCCAGATCCACCATGTTGAAACACCCCAGCACAGCAGCGCTTTACGAATCTGGCCAAGACCCTTTCCACTTCTACACCGCTCCCGGTCGCACCATCGTCTCCTGGACCATAACCACCCGGGAACTCTACCACCTCCAGTTCTGTGACTTCCAATACCGCGATGGGGTTGCATATGGTTCGTTGGATCAGGAAGACACACCTTTCGTGAGCACATTCACAGATATGCCGGCATTCCGTGAGCGATGGCGAGATTTCGAAGACGCAATAAAAAAGATCCTAGACGAGACGAATGTCTGCACGAAGTGGCGAATCGCAGCGACGCCTGTGAACATGCCTTGGTGGAGTGAAAGTCGCCGGATTGTGCTCATTGGCGACGCCGCTCATACGTTTGAGCCGTTTGCTGGACAGGGTGCTGCGATGGCCATTGAGGACGCTACGGTGCTTTCTCGTCTCGTTGCCCGCATGTCAGTAGACCCATCGCTGGGTCTGGTCGATGTCGCGACGGCTTACGAGACGCTGAGGAGGCCTAGAGTCGACCGCATACGGGAGATCGTCAGAGCGAATAGAGCGACTTTCGGATCGGAGGATAGTCACAAGCCCCATGGGCAAGACCAAAGCAGCGGGGCCGAGGGACAGTCGATAATAAGCAACGAGGTCGAGGCCAGGCGGGACTTGACGCAGGCAATAGAAAACGCTATGTTCACAGAGAATTACGATGCGATCAAAGAGGTGGAGGAGTATCGATTTCGAGAGATGCATTAGCAGAGCACGGGGGCTCCGGCAAGGTATTCGACAAACAATACTGATGCATTTCAATTCACTCTAGGTTGCCTAACCATTTACATGCCTGCGAATAAGGCTCCAAGCAGACCAAGCCCCATCAGCACCGCTGACGCTTGCAAGCCTCCCACAGCCGCACTCTCCGCCTCCGCGCTCTGCGCATATTCCACGGGAGCCTCAAGACAGCTGACGCTTGTCTGAACTGTTCCCTGACCGGCGAACACACTCAAGATCGGCACGGCCTGGTGTTGGATGAACAAATAGATGTTACCGCCGTCAGGCTTCGAAGGCGGGTGGTGCTCGTCGTAGATGGAGTGGATCGAGCTGTTCCAGAGTGGATCGCTGCCGCGAGTAGCGTTGAATGTAAGGGTATGGGCGAGTTGGTAGGGCGAGGTGGTGTTGAGGACTGGGTGGCAGTTTGAAGAGCTATTTTGAGATTGCGTGGGAAGGGTTGGGGCTGATGGGCCTGTGAGAGCTGAGGAAAAGACAAGTCAGTATGTGTTGGAAGAGGTGGATGGGGAATGAACATACGGCGGAACATGATTCTGCCCCATTCTGTGCCATTCAGGGACATTGCAGAGCACTCTGATAGTGGAGGAGAATTGGTGAAGGCATCTTGCATGCGCGAGCAGAGGTCTGCTGAACTGCTGATGTCGCCGTCGTCGTTGTTGTTGGCAATTTTACCTGCCTGGTCTTGCAGAGCTTTGGCACAGTTGACTCCGATGGTGTTGCTGCAAGTGCCTGGCGGCTTGTACAGAGGGAAGGTGGCATTCGAATCCACGAAAAAGGCCGCGCAGCCCTGGACGTCGCTTTCATCACGAAGGTTCAGGTCATCAGGAACGCCCAGGAAATAGTCTCGAACGAACACGGCAGCGGGAATGCCGTTGGGGTACTCGAAGACGGACCCTTCAGTCCATGTGAGGTTTGAGCTGGTGTTGAAGGGCGACTTGAATGGGACTGCGCCGATTGCTGTGTACTCGCGGCCCTGGATATCGCATTGTGCCAGTGTGCCATTGGGAACGAGGTTGCATTCGAGGTCAGCGCATGATGCTACGGCTGGCCCTTCGGTATCCTGGCTCTGGGCTGAGAGAGGGCTGGCGAGGAGGGCGACTGCTACAGCCGCGATGGAAGTGCTGTGTCGTGGGGCCATTATGGTTCTCGCAGGTTACTCGATCAACAGTATGCGAAGTTTCGAGACGAAGGAAAAGAGACGATGATGGTGTTTCCCACGTCGCCGGCGCGGGCGAGGATGGGATGATAAAGCGTTCCATGATGATGATCTGGTGCTTGGATCACTCGCACCCAGCCCTTCATTTCCGTGCAGAAGATCGCAGCAGAGGAGCAGAGCAACGTTGCTCAAGATGCACGCTGTCTGGTTGTTGGCCTCCGCGGGCGTGTTGCGAAGTGTGGGAGTGATGTCAAGTCGTGCAGATGCCAAGCCCGCGGAAGACGTTTAGCTATCAAAGCGAAGGATTGCATTGATGAAGCCCCTGGAAGCATGCTTAAGCTCTGCGAAGGATCGCCGCCGGGAAGGACTCTCCGCCAAAGATCGCCCACACTCGCCATCGGTCCGCGGGTCTGGAGTAAGGCTGAAGTGTAAACACCAACTTCATGTCTTGGCGATAACCCGCAGTTTCATGGCACTCCACTTGCATGTTGCATGTGGCAAGAGGCCATTACTCTTTCGAGTAACTGGAACAGACGCACTGCAACCACGTGCGTGCTCTCGCTCTTGTCCTTCACTTACACCGTTCTCTGAGCCTTTCTATTCTCCTAGAGCGAACCATTCTGCAACGCCATGGACTGATCGACATATCTTTGCCAAGCGTCGATGGACACAGCGATGGATGTAGCTCCAATCTCACCTTTCAGCTGCTCGTCCTCGCGATCGATGCCTTCATGCTACTGACACATACATGTACGCGGACAAGTTGGCTTCCTTTTCGGGCATCAAAGTACCAACACGAATGCCAAGAGGACGAAGCTAAACTGTGCTCTAGGAAGTCTGGCCGGTGAACACCATACGTCCCATAGGCCCAACACGAAACGGCAAACACCGTTCCTAGTCCTAGATGTCTATACAGCTGCATCTTGAAGCTCTGGCGTGGATACAGTCACGAACCGAGCCAACTCTATGTCGATTATGAAGCGGCTTCAGACTGTTTCAGCAAGCTGCCATCGAACACTTCACTTGATTCCCGCGGAACAAGACATGGAACACTGGCACCCACTTTGTTATGGTTCCGGTCGTTCAAAGGCTGTCAACATGTGGCGTCTGCGTGGATGATCAGCTCTCACACGTGGTGCCCCAACGACCACTACGAGGATGGAGTACGGAAGGCTGCCAAGAGAGGAGTATCAACGAGCGCGCCGTGTATCCTGCGGATGCGGTATTCTCCGGGAAGATGTATAATTTTTCCACTGCTGGAGTAACACATTCAACAACATACGTTACGTTTTGGACGGCTTGATCCATCGCCTGCATCTTGAATGGCCTCGGTCACAGCGAAAGCGTGCTGCTGCTGTCCCTCGTTCTACCCGCGATGGATGGACTATCGATTTCGAGACTCCACTGTTGGCTGCATATTCGCAGGATGTAGTCTATGTTGCTCTTGCAGCTGGCCAACAGCGTCGACGACACGAGGATCTCTCCCCCAAGATCACAGCATAGGGCAAAGACTTCGACGGATGGTGATGTCTGTGGCACACTGCCTCCCGAAGCTGAGAACTTGAAAGAGATTTTGGAGGATCTGAAAAATATATAAATCCACGGACTCCCATCTCTTCAGCTTCAGTATCAACATCAACAGCTCATTCCTCCTCACATCTAATCGTTTGCCCATCATGGCCGAAGCGGCTGGCCTGATCCTCTCTGCGCTCGGCACGGGTCTCTCTTTGATCTCTTTGTTGCAAGGCAACCTCAAGCCAGCGGACCATGGCGATACCCAGGTCAAACTGACCGTGGCCTGCGCTGATGTTGCCCCTGCCGACGCCGGCGACTCTGTCTCTGGCAAGGTCGATCTCCGCATCTACACGCGTTACGGAGAAGAGGCTGGACCACCATCGATCGACAACTACATCAACGGTGGTAACACTGCCTATACGATTGACGTATGTAGGAGTTCTGACTTTGACGACGAGAACTTCTTGTCTAACATATGCTCTTGCAGTACACCCTCGACGATGAGTACCACGGCAACCAGACTCCTTACGTCAAGGTGACTGGTAACGACGACGCCATCTGCATTGCCTGGATGACCATGACTTGGTCGGACGGCACCGATTGGGTGTGGGACGGACAGAATGGCCGCAGCTGTGGCGTTCTCCCATGGTAGGCCATTTCTATGTCCTGACGCTCATGTAAGGTTCCTGACATAGATTCTACCAGGCACTACAACGACGCTGTGCTTGGTGACATCAAGCAAGCCGACGGATCGGACGGTGGCGCCCACCGTCCTGACTGCTCTTGGATTGATGGAGACGGCAGCGTTGGTGAGGACCCCCAATCGGTCTTGTAATCAGTGCACATACTGACGGAGCATCAGGTGGCGACACCACAGCCTTCTCTTACTACATGCCTCACTACACGACCGAGAACGATGGCAGCCACGGTGACCGCAACAGGCAAGCTTTCAAAACCCCCTCATCGCTCCGAACACAACTAACCTCTTACCCACCAGCCTCTGCTCCTCGCCTAACCTCGCAACCTACCAGAACGACGATGGCGGCGGGATTACCTACTTCTCTCCTCCACCAGTTATCAACAACCAAAACAACTACGACGGCCGCAAGAAGCGCGACTCCATCCCGACACTCGAGACCCGCAACCTAGCCAACGCCAACAACTCCGTCCCAACCTCCTCCCTGCTCCAGAACGTCCTCCCAACTAAGCGCCTCTTCACCGAGAAGAACACCAAACTCATCCAGTCCCCACGCAAGCAGCACTCGGCCGTCGAGCTCTGCGAGAGCGATCTGTCCTGGGGTGCGTCGTTCATCTCGACCTACGAGGGCAAGTTCTGCGACATGTCGACCAAGACCGTCTATGATCTTTGCAAGGTGGATGGTCTTTTGGGCAATGCGGCTTGCTTTGACCTTGATACGCTGGGGCTGAAGAGCCTTCGCTCGGCGATCTCGTATGACTGGAAGAAGTTCGAGAAGTGGGGTGATGATGAGGGGACGAGCGAGATGAAGACTGTGAAGTTGTAGATGAGGATGGAGCTGGGATCGAGAGGATCAGGAGTGAGGATGATGGTTTGATGTTGCTGTCCATGACTGATATGAAGGAATTAGATAGACGACGTTCTCTACGTTGATTGGTACCGAACTTGTGCGAATGAAAAAGTCTGCCCGGGCTGAAGCCTTGCATTCCGGTTTTTTAAAGACCTGTCTGAGCGCTGAGTCGTTGAAGCGGCCTTTTGTCTGTGGTAGAGTTAATGAAATTGACTTTTCGTTGATTGAGTGTATTAGTGACGTTGGACGGATGTGGTCACGATGTGGGTAGTTTCAGTCACAGACCAGCCTCCTCCTTCTGTGATCCTTTGGCACGACCCGTTTTCACTTCTCCAAAACCTCGCCCTTTGGCACATTAGGCTCGTCGTCGTACGCGGATTTTTTTGAAAGTCTGACGAACACGGCGGCAAAAAGACTCCATCTCAGGCAACCCATCGTGTTCTCCTGACCGGTTCCATTCGGCTAGGCAGGGCGCCAATCACAAAGCGCGGACACTCGCCCGGCGGCGTGCCGTGTAGGAGCATAAGTATGCAACATCGCTTCGCTCTGTCTTTCCATCTTCTCTGAACTTAGCCAAGACGGAGACACAGGACTACAGCCATGATCTCCCCCAAAGCAGAAGATTCGTCAAACGACGAAAGCGAGCTCGGCCTTCCAATGTTCGGCAAGCCTTTCGAGCAAGACTCCGACCTGCATACCGCGGAGGACTGGCTAGCCTCGCCATTGACAGTTCGAGAACGCTCGATGATTGCTTTGATGCTCGCCTTGAAGGACAAGCCAGAATGGGATCGAAAGGTGTTCGACGAGAGCATTGTTGCAAAGTGGCGGAAGGAAGCACTCCAGTTCAATCCCGATCGAAAGTACGAAGAGAACAATGATGAGGAAGATGACGACAGGGGTCAAGGGAACAATGGCGTCGGGCTGAATGTGGACGGTGAGGCGAGACAGAAGATTATCAGTGGCACCATGTTTGATTATGTGCGTTTTTCGAGTCAACTTGTGGATTATGTTGAGATGCTGACCATTGGCAGTGTATTGCTGAGCTTCGTGACAATGCAAAACAGTTCCAGGACAAGGGCTTCACGCAGGCTATAGACGCGAATGCATGCGTGTACATGTCAGACACTGCAATCCGACCAGAGACGAAAGATTTGTTGAGAGAAGGCGTTCTCAGATTGGAGAATGTTAAAGACTCGCAGAAAGACTGGCATCCAGGCTCTGATGACAAGGTACTCGACTTGGTTCATCCGTCACTTTTCCCACTGCTCTACGGACGCTCACGGATCCTACCATCCGGTACAGTACCCCTGGAGAAGTGCGCGCAGTACACTGGTAAAGGTGTCATCGTCCCAAAACCGCAACGAGGCAAAGACGTCATGTCATACCAGCGATACTCCGAGACGTTCCAATGGCTACCTTGCCAGGCGTTCTTGAATGAGGACGGGAATGTGAAAATAACAAGCTATATCAACAATCTCTATCCTGTTGGCAACGAAGATCTATACACTGCCATTGAGCAGGTCATCTCCGCATCTGTGCCTCTGTGGATCGAAACGATCCTCTCTACGCAGTTCCTAGCCCCACACCGCATCAAGCATGAACATGAGTTCTCAGACGGGATCCTGAAGAGCGAGGCTGAAGAACGGCGTCGTCGAGAAGAAGAGGAAGAACTCAGAAGAAGGGAGGACGAAGGCAGCGACTACGAGCCCGACTACTACGGCGATGAAGATCCCATAGAAGACTACGAGGCAGTAGTCCCCCAACCAAGGGCCTCTCAACCTCGCCGCAGAGTGGGCGAGGATGTCTTCCAGATTGGGAGAGGGGGCCGTGTTACAGATGACATTGACGCCGATGTCAAAGACCCGTCCATCGACCTCACCGATGAGCAAATCGCTGAAGGCCAAGCCGGCATAGACGAAGAGGCAGTAAACATCCGGCAAATCTTCCAAGAGCACGGCCTCCAAGTCATCGTCAAGCTCGCCAACATCCATCTGACGCCCGATAAACCTACATACGATGGCGGCAGCTGGCATATCGAAGGACAGGAGAACGAACATATCATTGCGTCATCCCTCTACTATTACCATTCGGAAAATATCACCGACAGCTACCTCGCCTTCCGTGAAGGAGTCGACAGGGACGAGCTGAACGAATACGAGCAACACCGCTTCCAGTGTCTCCTGGAAATATACGGCATAAAAGACAGCTGGGGCTCCGCCATCCAAGTCCTTGGCAGCGTCCACACGCGCGAAGACCGCCTGCTTGTCTTCCCCAACGTGCTCCAACACCGCGTGAGTCCCTTCTCCCTCGCAGACAAGACCCGACCAGGCCATCGTAAACTCCTTGCTCTGTTCCTCGTAGAACCCTTCATCAAGATCCCCTCAACGGCGAATATTCCGCCGCAGCAGCGGGATTGGTGGGCGAGGGTAATGGAAGAGCAAGGAGGTCTGACACAGAGGTTGCCGGTGGAGTTGGCGGAGCAGGTGGTGGAAGGCGTAGAAGACTTTCCGATTGGGATGGAGGAGGCGAAGCAGTTGAGGGAGCAGCTTATGGACGAGAGAGGGAACTTCGTCGACGTGCAGATGAGTGCTTACGAAGGTAACGGGTATTGCTTTTGTGAGCACTAAAAGGCGCGCATCTTCTGTTAGACCGAGCTGAGGGAAT
Source organism: Zasmidium angulare (assembly GCA_002786045.1). Classification (NCBI taxonomy): domain Eukaryota; kingdom Fungi; phylum Ascomycota; class Dothideomycetes; order Mycosphaerellales; family Mycosphaerellaceae; genus Zasmidium; species Zasmidium angulare. The sequence goes on from NHNX01000003.1 coordinate 59,462, forward strand.
GGGCCACGTCCTGCACCACGAAACACCGCACAAGACTCTTGGTTGCAATGACAGCCAGGTCGTGAACGTACGTCGTTCAGCGCGACAGAGTGTCAACTCGTCACGAGGTCTACGATATGTTCGCGAGCGGGCCTTGCAGCTTTACATCGCGGTAATACAAGCTCCTGTTTCGTCCGAATGGTATAGATCGGTCAGGAAAAAGACATGGCGACGAGCATCAACAGGCTCCTTTCCCTCACTGATCGGACGTAGAACTACTTGCAGTCTTCATCTGCTCCCTGAAGAAGTCTTATTCTAATGCAATGTCAAGAAGGGGATATTTCTCCGTCCCAAGGTACGACGGATGGATTCATTGTACCGCACCATATCGAAACGCACAGTCAGCGATGATTGCCACAGGGATATGTTGAGCATAAGGGGCGACTTTCCTGCAGACAATAGCCGACCAACTTCCATATCTGGATGTTCGTGTTACACAGCTGTGATTGTTCAGCATCAGGAAACAAAGGTTCGTCTGAAATCGACGAGAATACCTGATAGAGGCGTTTTCGATTCGCGAGGTTCTACCTCAGCTGAAAATGGAGAAAGGGGTATATAAGTCCAGTCCTCGTCCGCCGGCCAAAATGTGCCAGGTTTCGAAGGCAGGATAGTGAGATACAATGCCTCCACAGCATCAGCATAACGCACACCCGCACGGCTACACGAGTCAGCCAGCACCAGTCTATGTGGCACAGCACCACAGAGGAGGCCATCAGGCTGCTGGAAGGGGAAGAGGATCGAATGCGTTTCCAATGCAGACGATGCCGAGGGGCAGACCAGTAGCCAGGGGACATCATCAGGCCCACGGCCCTCACGGCCATGCACCGGCTCAACATCACGCATCGCATCCATCAGCTCAACACCATCCCTCAGCGACTCATGGCTTGCATTCGACGCACCACAACTCATCAACGCATACTCAGCAGCCACATCACAACAATAGCTCTCATGCTCCGCAGCAGCATCCATCCCACAACACCTTCAATATCGCAGGTGCGGCGGCCGTGGGCGCCGGTGTGGGAGTCGCTGGAACTTACGCAGCCTACGAATATGCCGAGAACAACTCTAGTGATGGCGTTCCTCAAGAGGTCGTGTATCAGCAGTACAACCAGTACAACGAGTACGACGAGCCGGAGTGGAGGGATGATGACGGTCGCGACGGCACCGACCAGAATCAAGGCCAGGACGATGATGGTCGGTATGGCGGGTACGACGACCAGGCTCCAGAGGCAGATGAACCTACACAAAGGTGGCAGACTCCACAGGATGGCGATGGAAAGACTGACGATAACGGAGATGGCTGTTGCTGTTGTGGCGATGGTGATTGTTGCGGCGACTGTGACTGCTGTGGAGGGTGTTTTGGCGGTGGCAGTGGCGGGAAGGAGGACGACGACGGATGTTGTTGCTGTTAGTTTGGCGCAGAAGGGCGTGCGTACTCTTTCGTTCCGTACATAGTCTATCACAAGACTGACACTGATGCTCGAGCATATACGCCCGTCACTCGCAAGCGATCTATCCAGATTTCCTGCCAACAATAAGCTTAAAAGCCACAGACGTTCAGGAGAAAGTACGCTCAGGATCGACCACTCCAGAGTTCAGCCTCAACGGTCTCTTCTTAGACCACCTCTTCTACCCCGTCGCAAGCGCCATCCTGAACCTCTCCGCAAAACATTTCAACGTCGTCTCCGAGCTAGGCGCCACAAGCATCTTGTCACTCACAGCCTTCTGCGCCTGCTCATCATTGACGAACCCAGCCTCCTTCCCATCAATATCCTTCCTACTCTCCTCCTTCACCGACATGCTCGCACCACTTCTGACAGAACCATGTGCAGTCGCAGGTGTGATAGGCGTCTTATCCATGAGCTGCTGCCATCGCGCCAGATACGCACCAGGCCCAAAAGGCGTCGAATGATCACGTTTGATGACAGCGCGTATGCGAGCCGCGGAAGCGGCGTGCAGGTCGTCGATGTATTTGTTGTGGGCGGCGAGCTCTTGCTTGATGGTTTCCTGATCGTTGCTAGGGAGCTCGGTGAAGGTTTTGGTCAGTTCGGCTTGGATGCCGCCAGTGACCATCTTATCGGAAATGACGGATTCGCTAGGCGGTGGCTTCTCATTGTTGCGGAACATTGAGGCAGCCATGTGTGACCATTCTCTGAACCATGATGTGACTTCCTTGCCGTTCTTCGCCACTTGGTGGAGGAACTTATGGAGGCTGCCTTGGTGGCGATGGAGGAGGTCGACGAAGGCTTCGACGGATGGGACTTTCTCTTCCCCTTTCGGGCCGCTGGGTTTCGAAATCTTGAGCATGTCCGTGAGGAAGCGTTCGAGATCCCACAAGCTGTCGCTGAGGTTGACTGCTTGGTGGATATGTCGAATGATAGGAGTATATGCGTCGACAGCGTCTCTAATGGCAGAAGTCAAGATATCGGGGTTTCGTTTGCAGAGGACTCGAATGATCTCCTGTCGATCGCGAACAGCGAGGTGGAGCGATAGGTATTCGAGAGCTTTGGCGTGTTGCTCTTCTGTCATTTCAGTCGAGACGGAAGACAGAGAGAGGATGACAGCAACGATGGACATATTCTGCTCCTTGCTTTGTCTTCGGCATTCGTCGTGCTCGCCTCGACTCCGACTGATCCAGTTCCTCAACTCTTCGCGGACTTCCTTTGGTGGCGCATGCGGATCCTTTTCGATCTTGTCGGCACGCTTTCTAAGATCGCGCTTGTCCCAGCTCAGGACCTGTGAGATGATCCTACGCGAATGTCAGCTGATATATATATAGTCTGACATCTTCAGCCCGGACGTACTGTTGCATCAGATTCATGCCTTCATCAGCTCCACTGGACAAACCGATCCAGTTTGTAACAGACGCCACACTCGCCTTGGCCAGAACAATCCTCATGATACCGCTCAGCATCGTGGCAACGTTGCCAACCTTCAAGGTCTGTCGAACGAGCATATAGGGAATCAGATGATGAACACTGTCCAACATCCTCAACAAAGTCGGTCCTTCAGGCGACAGCACCAGCGTATAGTGCATGATCGACGCAAGACTATTTGTGATCAGCTCACATCTCTCTCGCGGACTGGCCAGGGCCAAAGCTGACTTGAAAGGCCTACTTTACAACAAGAAACTCATGCATAGCCTGCACAACAGGCGGGTGCATGCTAAGATCGTCTGTTTCGGCGGCCTTCGCGAACAGCTTGTCGATCAAATCGCCGTATACAATCTCCTGGATGCAGTCTCGCCACGACTGTAGCACATCGTCTGGATTCGATACATCATACTGTCGGTCGTGGTCAATCGGCTGCTTCGGGAAACCTCCCAATGCCCCTCGAGCGGGATACTCAATGAAAGCAGCAATAGCGGTCGCGAGTGTCTTTCGAATACCCAGATTACCCTTATCGTAACTCTCGCTCAACTCCGCATCCGCCAGGTCCTGGACTATGTTCTCCACCCGACCGCGCCAGAATTCCTCGGATACATCCCTCAGACCAGGCAATTTGAGCACGAACTTGGCAAGGAGCGACTGCAGAATCGGCGACTGTGAGGTATTGACATCGTCCTGGAATGGCGGGCCATACTTGAAGATCGCACCAGGGGCCTTAAAGTCCTCGATTTCTTTGTAGGTTTCGTGGTGGGTGAGGATGTCGAATAGCGCTCGGCTTTGCTCGGGTGTCAGCTGCGCATTGCTGCTGGTGGTTTCTGCCATATTATCGTGATGTTGTCCGGGAGTAACATGCGGCGGGAGAGGAGATAGGTCGTTCCTTTAAGGTTGCTGGTATGGTTTGGAGATCAATAGTGGAAGCCTCGGAGTTCCATGTGATGGCAAGTCTGCCTGAAGTGTAACGGAAAGCTTCAATGACGTGTGTGGGGTTGACGAGTGAAGGGCTTCCATCCCTCTGCCCCTACCTCGTTCTGCGCCTCTAGGGCATGTGATGTTCTATTATATCCGCCTTCTCAACAAGAGAAAACGAGAATCTGCGTCTGAACGAACGACCGAACAAAGAAAGACCAAGATACACCACCGAGTCTAATAACCCCTGAGCACCACCTTCGGCAGCTCCCGCAATCAAGATGAAGTGAAATTTCGGGAGGCTGGTCGGACGGAAACGAGAACGGCCGCCTATCGCCATGGATACCACTTCAACCTCACCACAAGAAAGCAGCAAGCTATTGGACCCGAGTGAGCTGGGCACCAAAGAATAGTAACAAAAGTGTCCACCATCAAGAAAGCCGCCACTAACGCAAACCCACAGTTGGGAAGCAGCGTACACTCGCGAACTTCAAAACAACACCACCAACGCCTCAGACGAAGGCATCGTCTGGTTCGACGAAAGCAATGCCGAAGACACCGTGTTGAAGAAACTCGCCTCGTATGCCGAGCCCGCCGAAAATGGAGGTCGAGGCCTGCTAGACTCCAGTCGGACGAGTTTTGTTGATTTAGGGACCGGCAATGGCCATATGCTCTTCGCGATTCGAGAGGACGAGGACGACGATGGGGACGGAGAATTGAGGTGGCAAGGCTCGAGGATGGTGGGTGTGGACTACAGTCCCAAGAGTGTGGAGCTTGCGAGGCAGCTTGGTGAGCAGCGCGAGATGCCTGAGATCCTGTTCGAGCAGTGGGATATCCTCGGTGAGGAGCCCGGTGACTGGCTTGATGGCGGTTTCGACGTTGTGCTTGACAAGGGAACTTTCGACGCAATCTCGCTGATGCCCTACGATGAAGCTTCGCCACATCCTTGTGAGACGTACCGCGAGAAAGTGGTGCCTTTGATCAAGCCTGGAAGATTTCTGTTCATCACGTCCTGTAACTGGACGAAGGACGAACTGATATCGTGGTTAGCTCCAAGCGGTGGAGCGCTCGAGTTGTTCGACGAGGCGAAGTATCCGACGTTTAAGTTTGGTGGGCAGACGGGGCAAAGTGTTGTGACGCTGATATTCCGAAGGACTGCGTGATTCTAGATACACAAGTCCGACTGAATAAAGACGACTACCTTTCAACGATAGTGTTGCCTGAGGCATCAAGATCCTTAGCCGCCGGCGTTCTCCATCTCCCGTCGGCTTTCAGACTTGATAACTTCACCTCGTTGACCTCCCTCGCAAAAGTCGACTAGAATCTCTGTGATTCTGAAGTTGCGATATGTCATAATCTATGTCGCTTCATGAAGCTCATGAGATGGCTACCGGCTTCACTCCTTGAGTACTACAGTCGAAAAGCAGCTGAAAAGAATGTCGACAAGGCGTTTTCAAGATTCGGAGTACAGGAAAGGGCAAAAACTTTTAATGTAAAGTCATACTTGCCATTCGCCTGATATCCCGGTCCCTAGGGGAGCAGTATGCCGACTGGAGTGGAAGACGATCCTCAACCCTGCCCCCAGCATGCACATCACCACGATCACGCAAGACATGGCCGCCCGAGTACCATTTCGCCGGTCCCCACTACTCGCAAGAAATCGTCTCTGGCCGTACCAGCCTTGATCTCTGTCCTTTTGATGACACTGCTCAGCGTCAGACTCATGACTCTTCCACTCAACCGGATCCTAGAGCTACGATACTGTCTGGAGTACTATCAAGTCCACAATCCAGCCAGAATCCCCTTCAGAGGCGAGATTCCTGAAAGTGAATGCAAGGTGGAGGATGTCCAGCAGAAGCTGGGCTGGATGATGGGCGCTCTGGAAACGACGATGCAGGCGTGCGGTCAGTTGTGTACATGTATATGTTGGATTCGTGTTGCGTTGAGCTCATGGTACGCACAGATCTTGCTATTGCCACACCGATGGGCTACTTCGCGGACAGGGTCGGGAGGAGATTGGTGCTAGCACTGAACTGTGCAAGTACAGCGGCGCTTCTCCTTTGGATCTCGTTCGTCGGTAAGGGGATCAGTCGAGGCGGTCCAGTAAATTACGTTTCTAATACTGCTACTTCAGGTCAAGTTCGATCCATGCCTCCAGTGGCAATACTTGTAGGCCCGTTCCTCGCTCTTTTCGGCGGAGGTAACAACGTCTTCAAGTCAGTCTCAGTCGCACTACTGAGCGACTTGGCCGAGACAGATACTCAAAGGTAGCTAAATTCTTTTTGTGGGCGTCTCTCAGCTATAGACTGACTCGACCAGGACGTCTTACATATCATACTTCCTCTCTACAGACTACATCACTATGCTAGCCGGTCCCATGCTGGCAGCAATGCTTATGCCACATAGTCTGCTATCGCCTCTCTGGACTGGAGTTGCTTTCATCACGGTTGCAATACCACTATCAGCTTTCGTGCCCCCGAAGGACTCAAGAACTGCAGCTTCATCGCCTGCTTCAGGAAAGGCGAGCGACAACAATGACCAGGAGCAAAGAGCTTTACTCCACGACGATGGAACGGACACCGATGAAACTCATGCCGCGATCCAATTTCCAGCGTCGAATCGTAGTCCTGTTCGCGACTTCTTGACTGAGTATATCACCTTGCTGAGAGCCTCCAAGAACTTCCGCCTGCTCCTCCTGGTCAAGTTCCTCGCATCCTTCGCAAGTTCGTCTTCCAGTCTACTCGCTCTATACATCACCTTGCGGACAGGATGGACTTTCGCCGAGGTAAGGTTTCGATCTAGTCTCCTAATCATACCGACTTCCACGTTATACGCTTCCACATGCTGACTCTGTGTCAAGGTCGGATACATATACACTCTCAAAGGCCTGATCAACATCTTCCTCGCCGCCCTGCTCGTTCCACTGGCCGCACAACGCTTCAGCAGCAGCATTCCCCGAAAAGAAGATTCTACCTTCACATTCAACCTTCTCTCGACCAAATTAGCCCTGCTAGTCTCCATCATCGGAGCCGTATTCATCGCACTGGCAGACACCAAATCCACAGTCATAGCTGGTAAGACATTTCACCCCTTGCCTGCCACAACATCCACTGACAACCACAAAGCCCTTTGCGCATACGCCCTCGGCTCGGTCCTCCCAATCTTCATGTACGCCTTGGCTCGCTCACCCGAGCTTGGCGTTTTGAACGAAGCGAACGAAGGCAGCGGCTTCACCGTTCTCGTCGTAGTCCAGGCTATTGGAGCTTTGGTGGGCGCTCCGACGATGGCGGCAGTATGGGTGCAAGCGATCAGGATAGGAGGCTATGGGTTGGGTCTGCCATACTTTGTCTCGGCTGCTGCTTATGCTGTGGCTTTGGTCATTATGCTGCTATTTCGAGTCGTGGATGAGGTTGACGAGAGGAGATTGGATTGAGTTGATGGTGCTTTGATGAATGCATCTTCGATACAGTCAAACGATAAATTGAGCTGGCTGATCAACCTCTCCTTCCTACACTTTCTCCTTATGCACATCAAACCCCTCACTCTTCTTCTCAACCCCCTCCGACTGATTCGTACTAACTCTCCCCAGCCCCGCCCCGGTCTCCGTCTCCACAAGACTCCTCCCCCTATGATGACTCGCCGCAAGACTCGCCGCCCTCGGGTTGACACTACTCTGCCTCCTCACCTCCATATTCTCCCTCTCGATAAACTCCACCGGCCGCTTGCTACTCGTCGCCACCTTATCCTTGAACACCAGAATGTTCTTATGCTCGCGGAAGTAGCTGTCGATATCTTCCAGCGTGCGGCCGGCCGTTTCTGGGTAGAACAGATAGACGATAGGTACGAACGAGGCGTTGAGCACGGTCCAGATGACGTAGAACTTCCAGTGAAGAGTATCGATGCCCACTGGCGTGATTTCGACAACCATGAAGTTGAAGATCCAATTCGTGGCGGTACCCAACGCGGCGCCTTTGTTACGCATACTGAGGCCGTTGATCTCGGCGGGGAAGAGCCAGGGGACGCCTTGGAACCCGATGCCGAAGAATACGTAGTAGAGGAAGAAGAAGGCCACGGATGCGGAGGCGAGTTGTTTCTGCGCGATGGTGTCGCCCTGTTCTTGGCGGAGTTCGGAAAAGCGGAGGAGGATGGTGATGAGCAGGTAGCAGAAGCATTGGCCGGCTGCGGCGTACATGAGCATTTTGCGGCGGCCCCAGCGTTCGACGTTGGGGATTCCGATGAGGGAGAAGAGCAGGTAGGAGACGCTGTTGCAGGCTGCGAGCAGGCGGGCCATGCGATTGTCGAAGCCTACGGAGGAGATGAGGACGGTGGGGAGGTAGTATGACTAGAAGGGAAGGAAGTTAGCAGGTTGCAGACACGAATGGGATGGCGTTGTGGCTTATACGTACGGTAACGTTGATTCCAGACAGTTGCTGCATGGCTTGCGCTCCCATACCCAGAAAGATACGGCGGAGCGTGCAAGTGCCTGCTTCAGAGCCTTGCTTGCCGCGAACGAGATCGCGAATGCGGACAGCGTGTTCACGTTCGTAGGCTGTAGAATACTTAATCTCGTTCAACTCGGTCTGGACGTAGGGGTCCTCGGTCTCGGTGCCTTCGATGTCTGCGAGGATCTGTTCCGCCTCGTCGACTCTCTCCTGCTGTACGAGCCAACGAGGAGACTCCGGAAGCCAGGGAACCGTCGCGTAAAGGATGATGATGAAGAGGAATTGGAAGGCGAGTGGGATTCTCCATGCCACGGCTCCGCCGACGAAGGAGAAGCCAAAGGTGACCTGCGGCGTGTTAGTGAGTGTCTTCGGACGTGAAACTGGCATCTGCCATACCCAGTTTGACAGCGAGAACCCGGCGATATTGAGAATGAGCTCAATAACGATGAGCTTCCCACGCCATGCAGCCTTACTTGTCTCAGCCTGCCACGGCGGAGCAGTACTGGTATTCATGCCTGTGAACACGATCTGTTAGCATCGCCTCACACGGACCTTCCATCTACTTCTGGCGAAGCACTCACCATTTCCAATCCCAGCAATTATCCTCCCCACAATCATCTGCGGCACACCATACGCCGTAATCTGCAGAATCGCCCCAACCGACATGATCGTGGTGCCCAGAAGAACACTGCGCTTCCGTCCAAGCATGTCGCCGATGAAGTAAGCCAGGATGGCGCCGAAGAAACATCCAATGTCGTAGATGGCCGTGACAGTGCCCAGGAGGGAGGAATTGTCTCGCAGGCCGAGGGTGTCGAGAAAGTCATCTGTGACGACCACGCCGCCGAAGACGCCTTGATCGTAGCTGCAGTGATGTTGTTAGAGCCAGAGCGATCTATACAGCCTGTGTTGGAGGTCGACTTACCCAAACAAAGTCATATCAGTCCCACAAGCAACCGTGACCCAGAGCGTAAGCCATCCTCCCCTGAGGCCAAAATATCGATCGTTGCTAAGGCCAAACATCTTGTCTGCCGCAGGTATTCAAAGACCAAAACGGATCGATACACCTCAACCTCACAACACACAGAGCTGCCCCTCGATCAATATATACATTCACCCCTCCGACCAACACGGGAACCCTCTCCCATGCTTTTCATACACTCGGCCCACCAAGCACCAATCACCATGATTCCAGCATCGACCAGCTCCTAGTGAAACCCGCGAGCCCAACACCATGACGCACGTTTCGACAGCTCCAGATACCCCGTGCGTCCATTTCGCGGGGTGGAAGAGCCACACAGCGTGCAGTGCGGTCAATTGCTCGGTGGCGTCTCGGCCTTATTCTCGATGCCACCGTGCGTCCATGCATGCACCTGGTGTGACGCTACGTACCTGTCGTCATTTTGATTTGCACATAGGGCCGGGCAGGATTTTGCTTGTCGAAGCTTGGCGGCGTTTGACGGCGTTCGACAGAGTGCGTTTGGGCTTCGTCTTACCGCGTCTATGGTTTGTTGTATCGAGGGCTATGCCGGTGCAAGTCAGCAATAGCTGTACTCTCACTGATATTGCGATTGATAACACAATGCTCAGATTTGACACTTCCAGCATGCTTGAACACCCCGTGCTCAATGGCTACCATGTACCCCGCAAAGCAGCTCCAGATCGACAGGTGAAAAATGGAGATGCAGGGAAGCCAGCAGGCCCAAAGTCTTGCTCTACCCCCGGAGTATGGGGAGATCGCGTGACTGCCTTTGTGTCTCAATGAAGGCATAGCTATACACTTATGCATGCACTCGTTCTCGTCCGGCATAGAGAGCCGTCACACAGCGGCACTCTGACATGCAGATTGTTGAGAGTCGTAGTCAAATCCTATTGTGTCAATGCCGTGAGGCTATCGATCACTTCTTGACGGCCGGCAACTGGCGGAGATCTGAAACGGACCTCATGCCGCGATGCCGTGAGCCTCAAAAACCTTCGGCTGTAGGCTCGATAATGTCTGTGCTTGACAGTGCGGCGAACCGTTGATTCGGATGAGTGCTGCTGCATGTCGACGATGACATGGTGTCTCGCGGGTTAACCTCGTGCAGTACACGCCCTTGCAATCCCGCGTTCGGTCGGAGTCGCCATCGCCACAGCTTCGACTGAAGGACTTTGGCATCAGCACAGGTTCGGCACATAGTCCGGACGTGCTGTCCTTACTGAGCCATGTTCAGCCTGGTGAGGTCTAACGCCGCATGTAGACACGACAGACACGACCGATGCGACCTCATTCCCAGCCCGATGTCAGAGAGGAGATTCTTACACTTTCTTCCTCCGTGTCCATCATCCACCTCGCGAGCCCAGCAGACTAACACCAGCAAGCGCCGCCCCAATATGTCCAAAGTCCTCCAGCCTCCTCCGTCCAAAGATCTGTACCTCCTCGCCATGCGGCCACACCAACGTCCCAGTCTTGATAGCCAGGACACCAGCAGCGGCGACAGAAGCCACGAACGAGATAGAGATCGTAGCGAGATTCCTGTCAAGGAAGGGGAACTGCTTCGCGTCGTGGAGTTGAAGTTGTGGCGTGCCGACTATGGGTACTTGCTCCCACAGAGCCTCTCGTATCTCGGCGAACGTTCTGCTGAGAGATCGTGCTGGGGGAAGTGTCCAGGGCAGTGACATTTGACGTGCCTGGCGGTGTGTAGTGGCTTCTTGCTTCGATTGGCATTTGCACATTGCGAGAACATCATCCACATCCGTCTCCAGTCCCAGCAATGCACGTATCCGCTCCGCATACCTCACAAGACTCACATACTTCCTCCTCAGCGTCGTCGCCAGCCAATCCTGCGGCAACCGCGGGAACAGCATCAAAGCCAGATAGCCATACAACAGACAATCCACCGCGGTAGGCACGTTTCCTCCTAGCAAGTACTCGCCCTCTCCTAGAACCTCCTGCAGCGGTTCAAAGAAGTTCTCCGCCATCGTATGTAACTTGAAAACAGCTGAATGCTGGGGCTGTCGGAGCAGACTCATGACCGTCTCTTTCCTTGGTAGCAAGAGACTCGCTCTCTTCTGCGTCTCTGCTTCAAAGCCAGGCTCTTTCCCTACGGCTTCGAAACCTGGTGGTCGATGGCTCATGTCCTCGTGGACGTTATCGACATCGATGCTGGAGATGCCTAGGTGCTCGGTACGGGTTCGTGCAGCTGTGCGTCGTTTCGGTGGAAGGGTGTAATTCGCGTGCCATGGTAGGATTTTAGAGAATGCAGGCCGAGTCGCGAGGCGGTAGTTTTCGAAACCTACGTAGAGGGAAATGTCGAGGAGGAGTTGGGCGTGCGATTCGATGAGGGAGGTTAGAGCTAGGGAGTCTGCTCGTTGATGGGTGTTCAGGTGCGATGCCTCGTTAGAGATGCGTTTGTTGGCGAAGTGCCGGACGATGTTGTTGTAGCCGGAGATCTGGGCTTGGCCGTCGACGAGGAAGGGGAGGCGATGGGGTTGTTCGTGTGTCGGGATGAGGTCGTACTTGTCGCGGACGTGGTGTTGGAGGAGGGCTACGGTGGCATTGCATTCGGCGTCGATCGAAGGAAGGCCGAAGGCTGGTCCGAGTATGTAGAGCTGCATTGTCCGTTCTTCAGCTTCCATTATTGGACTCTCCCTGGAACCGAGCCGAACGAGCATGAGAATTCGAAGAGTGACTTGGGTAAAGTTCGTTGTTGATGCTTGTCTCAAAGGATCTTGAGAAGACACGCTAGACTCTGATGAGCTCGATCCTCGACGATCGTTCTAGGGCTGAGACTGCCGTGTGCCAATTTCTCTTCGACCTCACGTCACCGCATCCTGTACTACTTGTGCCTACATATAATTCTCTACCGAAAACGTCAGCTATCTGGAAGATGCGGTACGACGACTGGTCGTGGCGGGCTACACCATCAGCAACGTCTACAAGCGAAACAGCGTTTCGATCCACGTCACACGGAATACATGTATCTACCAAAGCGGAACATTACCACATCGTCTTCAAGTACACAAAAGCAAGTCAATTGAGCAACGAGGAAAGCATGTCACCGACTGCCACGACTGCGTTTGAAGGAGAAGATTGAATACCAAGTGTTTCTTTCGTCATACTTCAATCCTAGAGTATTGACAAGAGGTATGTCCCCTGTTCCCAATGTGTGAGGCCGACGTGGCTCTCTTTCGCAATGTGTGAGGCCACTGTGGCTCTGTTTCCCAATGTTTGAGGCCGATGTGGCTCTCTTTCCCAATGTGTGAGCCCGTCGGGTCTCTCGTATGCGCCAATGTGCGCTGCAGCAAGCAAATAGTATCGTATCTTCAAGGGTCCAACTTCTGTCGCTGATGCTGTAGTGCTCAAACCGTGCTCTTGACCATCGACTCCGAAACGACCTCGAACCAGTCTTCGATAGCCTCTTCCTCACTAACGAGAACCCAGTCCTCGTCATCGACGTCGGAAGACACGACCAGGGTGCCGATGGCGTCTGCGATCTGGTCTTCGAGCCAAGTCTGCGAGAGAGCACTCTGCATGATCTTGTCGTTCACTTCTTGGAGACGGGCTGCGAGGGAGCTTGGCTGGATCATGCTGTTGCTCAAGCTGTCGGTCATTCTTGGAATTGGCTCGGCTGGGGTGTTGAGTGGTGGGCTCGGGAGTGGCTCGGAGTCTTCCTCGATGCGGCGTAGAGGACGGCCACTGGAGATGGTGGTGTCGCTGCTCGGGTCGTCGTAGTTGAGGACTGGCATGACGAAATTCATCTTTGCGGATGGAATGGAACGTGGAAGCGCGGCGCCGAATACGTCGTCGTCGTTGAGAGATGGCGTGCTGTCGACGAGGATGTAGGACTCGTTGCCGTTGTCAGAGACGCCGGCGCGGGCAGGTGTGAAGTAGATTGGCTGCGTCTCCATGGTGCACTGCGTGCAATCGCAATGCTCTCCCATCTCGCTGTCTGTGACGGTCTCGCCGTCCAGATCTCTGGCGTTGATGATGGGCTCTGGCTCGGTGGCTGCCTCCAGGAGAGCTAGCGATGCTTCGTCCAGGCGAACAGCGAACTCGTGGTTGGCTTGGGCGAACTGCTCGAGACGCGCAAGGCTCTGACGATCAATGTAATTGCCATACTGCTCGTAGGCGGCCGCGCGGGCCTGGTTCTGCATGGCTCGAATCTCAGGCGATAGATCCTCCTCCATCTCGTCGGTGGACGCAGCGACTGGAACAGTCTCGTCGCCTGCCTGCTGTGACTGTGTGTGGTGGTTAGCTTGCTGTCGGTGACAATCTGCATGGCTGTTGTAACAACTTACTGGATAGTCTGGGTGGTCAGGGACGGAAGGGCGTGGACGGCTCGATCGCGGCGAACAGCGAGCGGACGCTGTGGTGGTGTTGTTGTTGTTGTCGTGTCTGGAGGCGGAGGAAGTTGAGGGGTGGAGAAGTAGTCGAGCCATAGAGGACCCCAGCTTCCTACCGCCTTCACTCTTCACATGCTCAACCAAGTGAATCAACCCATCCCATCGACACCATGGCGCAGCCAATAACACCCAACGACTACAACGAGGCCGCGCCTTCCTCCAACAGCAGCAGCCACTTTCGCTTGGACTTCCACCATTCGTCCAACCTCGCGACAAGCATGACGCCGGACGCGCCAGAGCGTCAACGTCGTCCTCGCTTCGCCCCAGCAACTCTCCCAGAGCTCCGCCAAGGTCATCGGGACGACAGAGAACATGCCCCAGGAGCACTAGCGTTGTAGGAGCCAGGCTGGGTAGCAATCGAAGTGGGAAACGTCAACGGAATCAATGATCCAGACAGTGATGGCATCGGTAAAGCAGGCAGTGAAGGCGTCCGTGAGCCAGGCCATGAGGGTATCAGTGAGCTAGACCGTGAGGGCATCGGTGAGCCAGGCCGTGAGGGCATCAGTGAGCCAGGCAATGAGGGAATCAGTGAGCCAGACCGTGAGGGCATCGCCAAAGCAGGCAGTGAGGGCATCAATGAGCCAGACCGTGAGACAATCGGTGAGGACTACACTCCAGCCCGGAAGGGAGTACAATATAGCCAGAGAATTAGTCTGCTCTGGCCACAAATTTCGTCCACTGACTACGACCACGCCCACGCCCACGCGTCAAGATGGGAGACTTGCCAGATCTAGCACTGTACGTCGAGGACGCACCAGCTGGTCTGATATCGAGCAAGGCGTAGCGAGGGAGGACGGTCGATCTACTGCGCTGGTACAGAGAAAGAGCGTGAGGCGACCACTCTTCGCGGAGATCACCATGAGGCGGCGAAGAACGTTGGACTAGGCCCCGACTGCACGCCCCGTGCAGAACGGAAGTGATTCAACGAGCTCACAGCAAGGCAAGCAGGTGGGACACGTCAAATGGGAATCAGTGAGCCAGATAGTGAGCCAGACAGTGACGAGATCACTGAGCCAGGGAGTGATGGCAGCCCTTAGCTAGGGAGTGAAGGCCTTGACACCACCACTGAACCAAGGACTGAAGGACTCGCTGGTTTCAACGAGCTCGGGAGTGATGGGATCGATGAGCCAGGGAGTGATGGGAGCGCTCAGCCAGGGAGTGAAGGACCTTATAGCAGCACTGAGCGAGACCGTGAGGGCAACAGTGAGCCAGACCGTAAGGGCATCAGTAAGCCAGACCGTGAGACAATCGGTGAGGGTCATACGCCAGCCTGGAAGGGAGTCTGATCTAGCTAGAGTCCAATTTCTCTTTCTTCACCGTTGGCCAAGGTCCTTGGTAGGCGCGATGTCTCCGCATATCGCATCGAATCCCATTAACTCTGCTCCTCATATCGGTGCTAATGACGTGCATCTCTTTACTTCTAACAACGTCTGCAAGAACACCTCGCGGTGGTCCTCTTGTTCCGATAACACAAGCGGCTCTCCTGATCGACATCGTGCCTGCCATCACGCCCTGGCTCATTGACCTCGTCACTCCCTGGACCATTGATCTCGTCGCCATCTGGCTCACTGTCTGGCTCATTGGTTCCGATTTGACGTGTCCCACTTCAATTGCTACCTAGCATGGCTACTACAACGCCTGACGACTCGCCGGCATAGTTCGCACCTTGAGTGAGCATTGCTGAGCCAGCGAATGACGGTATCAATAGGGAGTGATGGTTCCGATGAGCTAGGGAGTGATGGGACCGATGAGCTAGCGGGTGACGACTTGATGTTCTTGCTCGTCTCATTTCTCTCCAAACTCGCATAAAGAGCCAGCAGCTCCTCAATCCAGAAACTTCTTCCTCGATGGAATCGGCCCCGCCATGCCGCGACTCGAGAGAAGCTCAAAGAGCGAACAAAGATCCAGGGACAACAAAGCTCAATGCTGTTCAGAGAATGCTCCATCGAGGCGCGGACGCCGTGGCCATCGGTCTCATAAGGCTCCTCGATGCCAGCAGCTCTCGGTACTTGCGCAGAGCAACCGGCTCGGGGCAGAGCACAAGCGACAAGGTATCGTATCGAACACAGAGAGTACACGGCTGCAGGGGAGGAGAAGCTCCAGACTTCGAACGTCCGGGCGAGCTGCGCGGTCGTCGACAGAATCCGTCTCCATCAGTGAAGAGCACAGAGGCGGATACGGAGCACTGGGAAGAGCCAGTCAACACCGCGATCGAGAGGGGCAAGACGCGTGTCCGTCGGTATGCACTCACCGTCAAAGGAAACCCACTACCAGAACCAGAAACCCTTCGGCAGCCATCGCTGAACCAGCAGATCGCTCTAGTCCGAGACGCAGCTACTACATCCGCACATTCGAAGGAGCGACAGGTAATGCACGGCCAAGGCACCTCCTCCCCTCCGAGAATAGGACTCCGTCCTCGAAAGAAAGCGTTCTCATGGTTCCAATCGAGCCTATGACAGAAGGATAAAGAAGTTCGAGGTCGTCGTAAGAGCCTGGAGCACGACGACCGAGGGACAAAGAACTCGAGACTGTAAGAGATTGGAGCACAGCGACCGAGGGACAAAGAAGTCGGACATTGTAAGAGCTTAGGTTGGCACGCGACGAGCTGGAAAGCCTTGGTCAATGATATTACAACGAAGAGGGGGACTGTGTTTGTTGCTTTGCACTCACCGGGAATGGAAGAGCCCTGTCTGTCTTCCTATGATCGCCTAAAGTGGACAACTACGATACCAGAGTCGAGGAACGCGGGTACAATCGATGGAGCGAGGGCGAGACTGTGGACAAAGTCGGCTTTGGCTTTGTTCGTTCGGATAGCGGTCGATGATCAACGAGCGGAGAGCTCCCCATCTTTGGAAAGAGAAAGGGGCGAGTGTTCTATGCTAGAACGGCTGGTCAATACCATAGCAGGCAAGCGACTGATTCCATCATATGAAACTCACCGCAGTTGCGTCTTTTTCAGCTGTTGCGTTTCCAGAGAAGACTACGATACTGCGCACGGAACGAATTCGATCGTCGAATGGCGTAGAAAGCCCGATGATGTTATGACTTTGGCCTTGAGAACAGGAGGCGCGATATGATTACTTTCGTAGAGCTCTCTTTCCTATGTCCAGTATGTCCAATCCGCTCAGAGCATTCGTACATTGCCCGTATTCTGTACAGCGCCTCGTGACTCGTGCTCGTTCCCGTTCTGTACAACCCGAGATGTATAGAACCCACATCCACTGTAATTTCCTTTTCACATAGCCAGGAACTCTCGAGACCATATCCGCATCAGCATCCATGACATACCCATCTCTTTCGTATCCAACCCAAAGCCAACGCCTCGCCACGTATCAAGAAAAAGCACCTCTTACATCCAAGCTCTTGGCGGTTCTTTTAGCCTCCGGTGTCCACACACAGCCCTCCAAGATACTCGCAAACACTCTCGTCGTTCAGCATCCAGTAACCTCCAATCTCTCTGAATGTGTCCTGGAACCCTGGCGCGATCTCCTCCAAAGGCCTTGGCTCCACGTCCGAGAAATGCACGCATGACGCCGGCACAAGATTTTCGGGTTTGTTGGGCATGTAATCGAAATTATCCCAGCCGATTTCCACGTGTGTGTTTTGGTAGTGATCTTCTGCGTAGGGACTTGCTTTATAAGCTTGGTAGATGCCGCCACTCTCTTCCAGGTGCCACTTCACGACGGGCTTGCGCAGGGTTTTGAGCAGTCCGCCGTGCATGAAGGCGACTTGGCCGTCAGGGTGGTATTGAGCGAAGGTGTGGCCGCAGTAGAAGCCGTCGGCGAGGGTGCCGACGCTGGAGAGCCATTTCGAGGGATAGCCGTACTTGGTCTTGAGAGCGTGCCAGGCGAAGCGGAAGCAGTCTTTGTCTCCCAGCATGTAGTTTTTGAACTGGCCGGTGTTGTCTGGCGCATCGATAAACCAGGCGGCGAGCTGGAGGTGGTAGAAGAACTTCTTCTTGTTGATGAGGACTTGACCGGACTCCTGCTCGTACTCGTTCATGCGACATTTTGTGTTGGTGATGGGCCAGATTGGGTTGTTGACGCGGGTTCGAGCAATGTCGGGCCAGAAGATGGAGCCGTACTCTTTGTAGAGGTCGCTCTCGTAGAGGGTTTCGGGGTTTACGAGGGGGATATTGTCGGAATCGAGGAGGAGAGGCTCGTCAAAGCGGGAGTTGACCATAGCGGCGGTTTTGAGTTGGTAGTGGATGCCGACATTCGTGTTGTATGCAGATTGCTTGATGTTGTGCGGCCCCTTAAGATCATTGAAGAACATGACTGGCCACAGCGCTGCCACCTCGTCTTGTACACTGTTTGGCATCTCGTGGCCATAGTAGTGCAGTTCAACAGGCAACGTGCAGCCCAGTCGAGCCAGCTGTCTGAAGATGACCTTCAGGCGCTTCAAACTCCTCCCGTCACCGCTGACTACCACGATGCCGCGTCCGTGGAATCTGTCGGCCACGGATTCGTAGGGTACTAGACCGTTCATGACCTTCTTCTGCCATTTGGCTCGAATGGGGTCAATCTCTCGATCCTTCTTAGTCTTGGTGACCCAGCTCAAGTCAAGGAACCAGCCAGACTTCTCGCCGAATGTGAAGTTGACATCGTCGTCCTTGCTCCACGTACAACCCGACTTGGCCTCCTCCATGCTCATGGGCGGTAGTCGCGTGACATTTCTGAAATGCGGCCAAAAGTCATCGGCGCTGTGTAGTTTATGGGCGTTGTCGTAGATGGTGACTGGAGGACCACGATACCTGGTCGCGCGTATGGCCTGTGAGTCTATCCATCCTGTGTGCCAGTTGGATATGAGGAGGGTGGCGACGATGAGAAGTGCCAGGCCGCCAATTCTGTATGTCCGCTTGGGCAGGTTTGGCAGGGCGGGAAGCTGCATCCTGTCCAGCATCTTGTCCATGGTGCTCCGCGAGCGTGTAGGCCGATGGCCGTAGAGGAAGGGGCGGTGTTGTGGTATATCAGCAAGACATTGGAGATGGATGCAGACGAAGTGGTCTGGACGCGGAGAGGGTCTGGGGTGGTGGCAGGGGACGAATCTCCGCCGATCTATGCCATATTTCGGCTGCACGCAACGAACTCTGTTGCGGAGGAGGAAAGTCTATCGTCCACCACCGTTGCCGAGAACGAGCATGTGATTTGGTTCTTCCTCCTTCCGTCTTTCTTTCGTCGCTCCAAATTGATGGTATGGTATGACCACCAGCGCTTAGAATCTGCAGGCAGTCCTATTCTGCTGTTGTTCATCCTATTCCCCGGGCATCCAGTCCTCCCCAGAATTGAACATTCATCATGCAGGGAGCGGCATCCTCCGCGGCACTAACGCCGGTAGAGCGCCAAATATGCACCCTCCCATCGAAACCACCGAGGAGAACTTCTCTGCCTTCTCGACCATTGTACGCGTCGAGCTTGACCTGCATGCAAATGCCTTCGCCACTTCTTCGAGGACCGAAGAGCCCTGCTCGACTCCAAGCTGCCGACCAGCTCGTTGGAGCTGTCGAGGTCGATGGCAGGGGCTTTTGACCAACTTCCGTCCTCGAGTATGCGTGAAGGGAGCTGGCCTTGAGAGAACACTGCGAGTGCGACAACAGACCTCCAGCGGCTTCCAGAGCTATCCTTCTTCTCTCCAGCCTTTCCTTGTACCGCTGCCCTGAAAGATCCTATTTTTCGAGCCCTAAACAGCTCCTCGGGACTCAAAGAGCGCGGTAGATGGCAGGTGACACGAGGCCGGGGCCGCTTCAAAGAGACGAGGAACTTGCTACGCACTATCTTGTATGAACGCGGTGCCAAAGACTGCACGACAAGTGCGTTACGGCGCAGCGTGCGCAAAAAGCAAGGGCAGACAACGAGGTGACATGGACAATGCGGAGAAGAACGTGCTGGACTCGTGCAAGAGATCAAACAACCGCTCGCTGGAGGCCAGGACGAACGATGCGCGTCGCTGGACCCCAACGTCAGGTCATAACGTTTTCCAAGGCGAGCTGGACGGTGTTGCAAGTGCCTGTCTATGACAACGGCCATCAAAGCCATCTCGGACTCGGACAGATCGAGACGTAACATCAACTTGCAAAGACGTATTGCTGACAAGGGCATCATAAGTCTCGTTGCGCTACCGCCAGCGCATGGTCGACGCGGCAAGGTCCATATGAATATGACAGGTAAGAGATCTATCTATCGGCTTGGTACACCCGTGAATCTAAACCAATGGAGTCAGCTCAATTGCACCCTCCAGAAGTAACCGATACCAAGGAGACGGGAGAAGGAACATTCGCGATTCCGAGAGAGTACATGTAAGATATGCACGACAACCACAACCTGCACGACGATCTCCGGCGCGGGCCGTCCGCATTTACATGCACTCGTTGCAGGGCCACGCCCTCTACCGTTCGGATCCGGTTCGCCCAAGCCCTTCTTTCTTATGTCACTCTTGGATCACACGCCTTCTTCGCAGCCCTCGACATGGCCCCAAAACCTGGTTTCGGGTCCCGTCAGCTACTACTCCTGCTCGTGAGCGTCTCGGGAAAAGGTTGTTGGGCTGCCTATTAATGTGCAAGCGGCGACGGCGAGGGTGATGTAAGTATACGTACTGGAACTAAGGGGGGTCTTGTCATCTCTCTTGCTTGCTCTCGTTTCCTTGCCTATCACGTTCTGTTCAATACTGTCTGCCTAATCTCACGATCCTATTCTTGCGTACCTCCTTCACACTACATCGGACTTGAACCTCAGCATGACCTGTGGCCTACCAAGGCCCAAGAGCCGGCGGAATGGCAGCACAAACCCCCGTCTCCGGATCTTGATCACCAACGGGCGATTCCCCGTCTCACTCGACTTAGCCCGCCAACTGCATACCGCCGGACATGTCGTCTACTGCGTGGACCCGATGGAATTTCATGTTTGCAAGTTCTCCATCTCGGTCACGCAGTGCGTTCAAGTCCCAGCACCTAACAACGATGCCCCTGGATACATTCGAGCGGTGAAAGACGCGATAGCAAGATGGGACATCGACATCGTGATACCCATCCACGAGGAGATTTTCCACCTAGCCGGGAGCAAAGAACCCGAGATTCTCTCCCGACTCTTCGCGCCGCCGTTCGAGTTACTCGTCCGTCTGCATCACAAGTACGAATTCTCGAAGTTGATGGTTAGCGTTGGACTCGATGTTCCCGAGTCGTATTTGTGTAAAAGCATGCACGACGTGACGAGACTGCCGGTTGAGAAGTTTCCACACGGTATGGCCCTGAAGCCTTGCTTCGGCAGGGCATCATCGGGTGTTTACCATCTAACAACCGGAGAGCCGATCCCGGATGATATCGATATTGGCGAGCATAACCACTACGTTGCGCAGGAGTGGCTGGTGGGGAACCGGTATTGCAGTTATAGTGTTGTGCAGGAGGGCAAGGTGGAGGGAACGGGGCTGTATCCCGTGCTGGATACTATTGATGGGAGTAGTAGTGTCTTCTTCCAGCAGAAGTATCATGGGGGCATTTACAGGTACATCGAGGACTTCGTAAAGAGGATGCCGGTCTTCAGTGGACAAGTATGCCCTTCCACCCCCTTGACACTGATAACCAACACTAACAACTCGCCAGATCGCCTTCGACTTCATCGAAACCCCCCACCGCCTTCTCCCCATCGAATGTAACCCCCGCTCCACCTCCGGCCTCCACCTCTGGTCCAACACTCCCCACCTCGCCCACGCCCTAACCTCGCACCTCCCCTCCGACGTCCCCCGCCCGCTGCTGCCACCCAAACGATCCCTCGGTCGAGAATCTCACTTCCAAGTCGCCGCCGGCATGCTCATGTGGGAACACAAGCACGCGACTCTCCGCGTTTGGGCCTCGCATATGCGCCGCCTCGTCTGCGCGAGAGATGTCATCTGGCGCTGGGGGGATCCCATGCCGACGGTCGCGCAGCCGTTTCTGTTGACGGAGTATTATAGGGTATGTCGGAGGGTGGGGATGCAGTTGCCGGTCTGCTTTCAGAGGGAGTTGGTTTGGGAGCCGGTGGGGGAGGAGTTGGATGGGGTGAGGAAGTTGTTGGAGGGAGGGGAGGGCGTTTGTGGGGAAGGGAGGCCGAGGGATAGTCATCAGGAGGAAGAGAAGGTTGGGAATTTGCCGTTGTGAAGGTTTGGTTGGATTTTGATGATACCCTTGCATGGCGTTTAGGATAGTGACTACAGTCTCACATCGCCTTTTGCCTCGATCAATTGAACGCCGTATACCCCTTGTCTTTCACAAAGGTCTGCTGCCAAGGACCTTGCTCTCGATGTTCCGAGAGCTCTGTGTAGTATTTGCCATGTGCCTCGCCGTCTATATCCATGAAAGCGGGTGCTCCATCTGGTTTCCGCTCGTCCACGTAGTAGAACCTAAGATAGAGGTCAACTTAAAATAAACACCGCATTTCTCAAGTGCACTTACTTGTATCCTCGATCAGCATAAGCAGCAGCGGCGGACTGGATAAGGTGCGCCGACGCTGATTTGCCGACTCCGCCCGTGAAGATTCGCGCCATGGTCATCGTGTTGAGACAATTGCCAGTGTAAATGAAGGTTCTAGACGCTGTATCGGGGAGTTGCTGGAATGCTTTGACGCTTTCCTGGGCCGCGGCGAAGACACTGGTTGTGTTGACGTTCAGATCGCTGATGAAGTCGGGCACGGAGACGTTCAAGGGGTCTGAGGCCTCGTTCTTGGTGCCTTTGGCGGCTATGGTCTTTGTCAGTATGTGTTGAGTCGGGCTCCGCAGGGTCTATCGATCCTCACCGTTGTAGATCACGACCGATGGGATACCGACGGTGGACGTCACTTTGGCGAAGACATCTGCGATTGAGCTTGGTTGGGTGAAGTCTGCTTCGAACTTGGCTTGACCTGGCTCTCCGTCATATGACTTTGCTGTTCTCGAGACGGTGGCAATCTTGTAGCCCTTCGCAGACAGAGCTTTGGCAACATGGAGTCCGACATTTTGGCCTGATCCTAGGATGAGGGCGACGGGTGCAGCGTTAGCCATGTTGGTGAGTGTGTTGTTTCTGTTGATGCAATTTGGCATAGAGGCGTCGTTCATTGCAGTATATAACTTGACGACGTCTCAGGGGTTTCAGAGCCTTGACAGTGGTGACGGCATTGGTCAGCTTCGGGTCTACATTGTTTGTGGCAGGCATCAAGAGCCACGGAACCAGATGCGAACCTGATGACGCAGCCATAGTCCACATGTCTTTGTTTGGACAAGATTGCAATGGTGTCGGAGAAGTTGAAGGAAAGGAGCTGACCAGCATTCGCAACCAGTATGAGAAGTACGCCTGCGGACTGCAGTCTGCGGCAGCCTGGCCTGAAGTTCCACGGAACCCCATTATTCAGCTTGCAGATCTTCACTTCGAGCCAGACTACTAGCTCGCCAACAATGGTAGTGCTTTTCCAATGAGTCGAGATGAGACAGGGACATCTGGGACTGGACCGTTACATCATCACAATAGCTTTCGCCGAGACCGACCACCATTCGGAACCTGGACGCCACCACGGTGTGGACATGGTGCATAGAACATTCACCTGTGTTTCGACTCCTTGAAGAACCCATGACAAGCTTTGCAATGGCAGATGGTGCTTTTACAAAGCAGTGCGCCACGGAGCAACAAGTCAATGGCATAAAGTATCCGTACGATCACGCAGAATACCAGGCAGCTCATGAAACAAGTTGAAGGCCGACATCGATCAGATATTCACAACTACTACAACTACAGTCACGGAAAAATGGCCATGAAAGTGCTTGTAACTGGTGCAGCGGGCTACGTGTGAGTATGACCAAGTTCCACAACGTTGCGCACGATACTGATACGGAACCAGAGGAGGATCCATTGTGACGGAGTTGGTGGCAAGCGGAGCGTTCGAGAAGTCTCAAATCTTCGCAACTGCTAGAGCCAAGGATCAAGTGGATGCAATCTCAGCGATAGGCATCAACGTGGTGCAATTAGACTTGACCGATGAACAAGCCGTGAACGATCTGATCTCGAAGAACGAGAGTAAGTCGATATGTGGCAGCTGTATGCGCTGTATCGAGAAAGTACTGATGATATGCTTCCAGTTCAACTTGTCATCCACACCGCAACTTCAATTGATTCAAAGCCAGGTGCGTTGTTGATCGCAGCCTTGGCAAAATTGAAGAAGGCTACGGGCAAGAAGACGTCCTTCATTCATGTAAGTCGTGGAGTCTGACGAACTTGCTTCTTGCTAACGACGTTCGATAGACGTCTGGCCATAGTGCGTTCTGCCCGATTACAGGCTGGCCTGAGGGAGAGACGAAAGACTTCGGACCAATTTTTGAGACCGAAAAGGAATTGGCAGAGTCCTTTCCGTTGAGAACAGTGCGTATATCCCAGGATAGAACTGATTGCACGGCCTGTGATTGCTGACATCCA
This sequence comes from Zasmidium angulare, assembly GCA_002786045.1. Classification (NCBI taxonomy): domain Eukaryota; kingdom Fungi; phylum Ascomycota; class Dothideomycetes; order Mycosphaerellales; family Mycosphaerellaceae; genus Zasmidium; species Zasmidium angulare. The sequence goes on from NHNX01000003.1 coordinate 83,527, forward strand.
TCAGGTGGATGTCGCCGTCACTGAACAGGCCGAAGCTGCTGGCGTGCAGTCATTCATTGTGGTGCCAAGTGCAGTCTGTAAGTCGAGCTATCTTCCCAAAAGAGCGCACAAGCAGCTGACTCTCTGTGAGACGGGAGAGGGACTGGAGTATGGAATCAACTTTCCGTGATCTTTCCCATGTTCATCAAAGCCAGCATGGAACAGCGATCCGTGCACAAATTCGAAGAGAACAAGGTACGAACGGATCAGTTCCTGCTTCAGCAAGGCTGCTAACATCGCGTGCAGAGACTTTGCTGCGTACATATTACAGACCTTGTTGCATTGTACATGCTACTCGTGCGGAGTATCGTGAAGGAAAAGCCAATACCGAATGGAAAGGAGGGCTACTACTTCGCGATAGCTCACGAAGAAACATGGCACGGCATCATTGGTGGTCTCGCAACGAGACTGCACAAGCGCAACAAGATCGACGAGCCCAGCACGCCAGTGTGGCCCAGCGATGAGGCGGCTGCGCAAGCCCTTGGAGTCCCAGTGGGCTTCTTGCACGTTCTGTTCAACTCCGAGTAAGCACTTCTACCTGAAGTGAGCTCTGCGAAATCATGTACTGACTCATTCGACAGGGCCGATGTAATATCGGAACGGCCCCAGTCTATTGGCTGGGCCCCTAAATGGCGCAAGGAACAGTTCTTCGACAATCTCGATCAAGAGATTACCGATGTGGTCGAGCTGGGCCAGGCAAAAAGCAGTCTGGCTGAGAGTCTGCGCGCCGCTGCTCAGGGGTGAAGCCAACAATCTCGTATGGCTTACTTCGCGCAGATATATGAGAGCAAGGCATGGGGTAGTCCGGCCTTGATTTAGTCTATATAAGCAAGCAAGCGAGACATCGGTGATCTGAGTGACTAGTCCCAAATCGATCTCCAAAAGTTTCTCAAATGAATAAAGGAATATGCAGTGCTGAAACTTAACGCTCGAGCACTTGAAAACGACCTATTAGTGCTGTGATGTTCACAATCAGTACACAATTTTGTTGATGACTGTACATCAATTTGAGGCTGTTATCGTAATTTGTTTGTGCAGGTCAGGCTCTATAGAACTATAAGAGCTGAATTTCTCGATGTAATTGCCGTGTGCGGATGTTTGAGAAGGAGGTGAGAGGTGAGGTTGGAGCGGTATCACATGTAAGGCTGCAAAGATGACGCTAGCCTGATCAGTGCAGCCTGTTGTTGGCTTATTGGCGTCTCCGCAGAGATCTCGGGGTACTCGAGACCTGATGGTCAAAGAAGCATTTGGACTAAGCCAAGGGACCTTTTCCGCTCGAATGTTCAATAGGGTGCAGGACAACGTGTGAGCTTGGGATCTACTATCGGATCACGACTAATTTTAGTGCAGATGACTTGACCGAAGACATCATAAATGTTAGAAGATATGACCTTGCACCTGTCTCCTAGTCGCCGAGCTAATACAGGCCCAAGAAAGGGGAAATTGAATCAGCCAATAAGAGCGTGCAATTCTGAAGGAAGCATTCACTCACCAAGGGCACGGGTGCGGCCCGGCAAAAGAAGGATCTGCCGTTTGTCAGCTCGGCTCAAACTATATCCGCCACCGGAGCCGCGAAAGTGCGTTGCTCCACGACTGACATATCGTTCCGATATGCAGACACAAATTGTTTAGAAGACCGATCATGCAAGACTAAAGCAAAGATGATATATACCCACGATCGCTTCGGCTTCGACAAAGGAGATATCACCCTCCCTTATTTACTGCATAGCATTCGATCGACCATCGACACCATCGAGAAGCCAGAATGGAGACCGTACTCGTCGTGGGAGCCACTGGAAACATTGGCGTCTCAGCAGTAATAGCTGCACTTCGATCAAAACGCAACGTGCTGGCCATTGTCCGGAACCAGGATGCTGCCAAAAGACTGATCAAACACGTCGGCACTTCTGAGGGCATAACATGCATCGAAACTGATGTGACGTCGGAGAGTGGAGTGAAGAGTGTGGTTGATCAGGTCCGCGCGGGAAGACTTCCAGCATTCCAACATGTATGGTCGAGCGGTTGGTGGAATCAGAACTCTTACGAGTCTTACGAGACGATTTGGTCGCTGACCTGCAGTACAGTTGGCGGCGAGTATGTCCCAGTCTCGCTCGAAGAGATCGACACTGAACGTCTACGCCGTAACATGAACATCTCGTTTGAGGCGAACTTTTGTGAGCCTGACTGTCTTTATACACGGCGAAGGTTTCTCTAACTCATGTGTTTAGTCGCCTACCGTGACACCATTGGCTACCTCAAGGAGCAAAACAACCCAAAAAGCACGTGGACCATCTGCACCGGACTACAAGGCGAGCTTGCTATCTTTCCTCTCCCTGCGATGACCCAGGGTGCTTTGTTCCCCATGTGTATCGCAGCCATGCGAGAGAACGAGAAGACCAATGTTCGATTCAACGAGGTGTTCCTCTGCTTTCGCGTGGAGAATGACGAAGAAGCTGTTGCTCACGAGGTCGTCAAGGCATCGGATTTTGGCAATGTGTTTGAGCTGATTCTTGAGGACGAAACGGCGAGGAGTTCTCGTATCAGGGTCGAGACGCCGGATGATATGAAGAAGCTGAAGATTCAGAGGAGGTATTGAAGTCGTGGATAGCCCGTCTGCTGGACTTTCATCACTACAACATGCTGTGTACGCGGAACTTCTAGATATTGGTCGTTGACATTTTCCAATCTCTTCCCTGTGACTAACGTAGCTGAGGTTGACATGCGTGTTGTTCATCTTCCACCAACTAAAGCAAGGCTTGAAGAAGCGAATCCACCTCTGCACCCAGCAGCTCAATCGCTTGTGCACTCCCAACAGCTGGTGCTGGTGTAGATATGTTGGTTCCGCAAGGAATCTTGATAAGCAAACCATTGAGGGCTTGGGTCGTGAAGAGTAACGCTCCAGGGATCCCATCGATCGCCGCAGTACCATGATCGAGTCCCGGATACGGAATGAATCGGATATCTGCTCCTCTTGCACACTGCTGCTCCACGTATTCAACCTCAGGAGCATATGGCACGGTGGTATCGTTTGTCCCATGCCATTCGTAGCGAGGGAACATCGGCACTGGTATCGGCAGAGGACTCACGTTCGAAAGCAGAGACTCCCGAGCGATCACATCTGAGATGACAGGATCTTGCATCGGGTCGCTTGTGAAGTACTCGGGAGATGAGAAGTTAACATTAGCAAACTCCGTTCCATGCTCGACCAGACAGGCATCCGAACCAGCAAGCTGGGAGAGCACTTCTTTGCCTGCTGGTGTCGCAAGAGACTGCAAGGCTGCTGCTAAGTCAGGATGCCCTCGTGAAAGACCGACTGTGGCACCACCGGCGAGGGCAGCCTGTGGTCCTCCATTCAAGAGTTGATATGCTGACTCAAGATCGACAGGAGTTCCACCATATGCTGCGCCAACGATTTTCAGTTCGGGAGCATAACTTGCGGCCAAAGAACTTGCCCAGACCGTCTCGTGTGCTCCACCACTATAGCCGAGCAAAGCGACAGAAGTGTGGTTGTTGTTCAGGTCCAGATCTGCGATGGTTGCACGGATACCGTCCAGTGTCGCTCTGCCTTCTGTGACACCTACGAGCAATTCGGATGTTATGTCCAAGACATCGGCATTGACAAAGTACCATCCCTGAAGGAGTGCGTAGGTAGCAAAGATCGTGATTACATCTGCAAGATATGCCTCCTGCTCCGAGCTTGTGTTCACATTCGCCCAGCTTGGGTTGCACCTGATGTCGAGAGCGTCCTCAGCCGCTTGATAGGAGAAGATCTTTGGGGGAATGGCGGGGATAGCGGGGATGTACAAAGTAGCAACGGTGCCAGTGGCGCTATCGTTGTTGAATGTGGTACGGTAGAAGACCTCTCGTGCGTTGACCGTGCTGTTGAACTCTGTGGTATGGACTGTGCGGCTCCGAAGCACCGCTCCTGGAGAATAGCTGGCGATGTTGGAAGGCACTTCGTAGAATGGATCCTGTTGAGGAGTTGGAAAGCTGGTGACGAGCGGTGGATCAGGAGACAGTGGTAATGCTCTTGCATTGCATCCTTCGAAGAACGTTCCACTCAGGAGAAGAAGAAGGGGAAGCGTCCACGAACGCATTGTAAGCAGTTCGATGTAATTGATGTCGAGTGTCTCTCTTTTTGTCGTCTATCTTCCCTTTATATGCACTCTTGCGACACCTCCTCGCATTCATGTCCACTTTGGGTGTTTGTCAATCGAGACGAGTGCTCATGCTTAAAGACGGGTAGCGGCATGTGATCGGCATGAGATCTTGAGGGGACAACAGACCTGAGCAGGACCCGGTGAGCGGTAACAGTGAAGAGTCACTGCGACAGTGACAAAAACTGCATATGTATGCATCGGCATCAGTATCACTTTGGCCGGCCGAAGCGCCGATTCAGTCAAGATCCCGAGGTATAGTGCGTGGCCGCGATAGTCTAGGGGTCATGACCACAGATACGAGTCGTGATGCATGTACGATTGGCGAGCGGACCTATCGTATGCGAACGTCTCATACCCATCAACCGGCTATTGACCATCTGGAACTGACTTTCCCAAACCGGGCCGCTTTGAACCTGCATGTGAGGCCTGGGGAACTCCGCAATCCTTCACGGCATCCCTTGACCCGGCAAAGCACTCGTAATCGTGTGGAACGTTTAGATGTAGTATAGCATGTAGAACTCCAGTCTTGTCTGTCATGCCGGCTGCCAGAGCGTGGACATGCAGTTCGTTGGTCGCAGGCAAGAAGATCTTCGTCCGTTATGGCAATACTCGCGCCGCTTATTAGTTGAGACCGGTCGCCGGTGTAGGAAGTATCTAGGCAAACACCTGGGGTCGGTGAGTATATATGCTATCTCGCGCCTGTCGAAGGCATTCGTCTTTGGAAGGTGTTTGAGTTGTTTGGAGTGTGCTCAGAGGGATTGAATCCTGACACGCAACACTGAGAAGTTTTTACCAAGCGGGGTGCGAAGTGTTCCAAGAGCTTGTGCTTCGCAGATTGTGCCTGATGTGGACGGCGCTCGAGAGCTTGCTGCTTAACGATTTTCTTCGTGGTCGGCGACTCGAGATGTTGCTTCAAAGTGTCGGATGACACGTGTCCGAAGTATACATGCTCGCCGTGCTGTGCCACTATTTCAGGGGTGAGAGTGCAGGAACATGTGAAGTGATAAATAACCAGAAATGAGTTTCGTTTCTTCTGACGAAGACCACAGAGATGGGAACGGCTCTGCTCGCTGGAGCCCTCGAGTTCTGAGTGTCTTTGGAACTTGTATGCTGAATGACGAAGATCAGAAGGTTACATCAAAACCCTCTCTTACCTTGCAGACGGTAGCGCTGCGCACGGTCCCAAGAAGGTGAGGACAGGGCAGCCTCGACCTTGAAACTTCAAATGCCCGAATGGGAAAGCATTTGGAGAAGTAGGGCGACCTGCGGCTTATTTTACCAACGTGTCGAAATTCGGAAGCTGCAATTGGACGCTTCTTCTTCAAGCTGCATATCGTTGCATGTGAGATGACGACGATCTATTCTTCAAAAGGCAACTCCAACGCGAATGAAGCGAGGCTAGTGTATAGGCTTTCGCTATTGTTTACTTCGACGGTTCGTAGGGGGCATACTTGCAAAATCGTACCTGGAGAGACGCACTGAGTGTCTCCGTCAATGCTTCTGATCGATACATGATCGTCGCCGATTCGCATTGACCTGCATCAGAAATGCAAGCCTCTCGCTTGTTGCAAGAAACGTGAAGAGAGTGACGCAAGATCTCAGCATGTGAAGCGAGTGCAACGTAACCACTGCTGCAACGTTGAGTCCATCAACGTCAACGATGAGGATAACCGATGGGTTCTCGTATATAATCTAAAGGCAACGAGTGTCCAAAAGACAATGACCAACGGACAACCCAGACGTTTCTCAAACACACCATGCGGAAAATGAGTCTCCTTTTGTCGGCACTTCTCTTTGCAGCCTGTGCTTTAGCTCAGACTCCCACGTCCACTGCGCCTTTGATAATAAATCAAGGCCCGACGTCTCGTTGCTACAGTTGGTACGCCGAGCTGTCAGACGCTGGCGGGTATCCGAGCGAGGCGGAGTGGAACTGCCCCTATCCCGACCATGTTGGACGCTTCACTCTAGGGACGAACGGATGGTGCGATAATACTTTCCTGCTTACTTGCACTCTGCATATTCTAACTTGTTTCGTAGGAATTACACCTACTACGAGCAGACTCCCGGCTTCAACGGGTCGGTGAATGGTGCACAGGGGTCGCCTCTTTCCGTTGCGTTACACAACGATGCAAGAGATGTTAGCTGCAGCAACCGCGAACTCGCTTTTACCTACGACTTTCCAGGCTCAGCCCTATACAGTAACGTCAGCACTCTTGACCTTGCCAAATGGGATTCTGTCATCATTGAGTTTGATGTCAATGTCATCACGGCGACTTCTGACAAGTCAGACTGCTCATGCTCTGACAGCGCTACTTGTCCGAATTGGTAAGAGCTTAGATACCAAATACTGAGATTCGATCTATAAGAATTGCTGACTTCAAACTAGGTGGAAATCCCAGTTCACAACTGATGTTCTTTACTGGTGGGGAGAAGAGCAGCACGACACTGGCGACTACAACGTGATCAGCGTCCGCCATCTAGATCCCCAAGACTACGGCTTCTGGACCTGGACAAATTCACAGCCTGGCCAAGACCACTACGGCCATCGCATTCAATACACCGACCATCAAGCATCCCCAGGACAGAAGTCACACGTAAAACTCGATATCAAACACCTGATCCACAAGTACAGCAGTCAGCTCTGTCAGGGCGGAGGAATTCAGGGACCGATCCACCTCGACTCAGTCCAGTTCGTCCTCATCAACACCGGAAGCGAGACGAAGCTCGAATTCAGCAACGTCAAAGCCAACGCCTTCAACTACGCTCCAGGACAATTCACATCCACACCCGTAGCGACGGGCTGCACTCCCACCAACTGTCCCACCCAGCCCGCCAATACTGCGTACGCCTGCGGCACTGATCCTGCTCAACCGCCAAGCTCAATCACAAGCCCAGTCAATAGCCCTTGCGCAACGCCTCAGACCATGTATGGACAATGCGGTGGTAGCGGCTGGACTGGACCGACATGTTGTCCGGGGGGTGCATCCTGTCAGACTCAGAATGACTACTATGCCCAGTGTCTTGCTACTGCGACCGGCGGTGGCAGTGGTGGGAGTCCACCGCCTACGACTACGACTCCGCCTTCTGGTACAAATCCTTGCCCGGCCCAGCAGACCATGTACGGGCAGTGCGGGGGCAGCGGTTGGAATGGTCCAAGGTGTTGTCCGTCCGGAACGACCTGTCAAGTACAGAATCAGTGTATGTGGACTGTACCCATTCGATGAAGACCTGCTGACCAGTGAACAGATTACTCTCAATGCCTGCCTTAGGCGTTCCGATTGAGATCGACCATTGGTCATAGAACTGTCTTTCTTGCAAAGTCGTACAAAGATAAGAAACAGATCGTACACAACTTCAATTAATTTGGGATATCACGTCTACTGATTTAGACATTCGTTCTCCACTCACACATATTTCCTGGCCTGCTCCACAACATGTCTCACGAACTCCTCAGGATGGCTCACATAGACCAAATGACCACCTGGAAGTAACCCGATCTCAATGCCAGCTTTCATCGCACCCACAACGTTTCCAAAGAACAGACCCATTGGTGTCTCACTTCCGACAGTCCAAAACACCGGCTTCTTAGCGACCACTCTCATATCAAAATCCCTGATCGGCGTCGACAGCGGGATCGTGTGTGGGTACCCTCTTGCCCAAACAGGATAGTTCTTCCAAAGTCGTGCATGCACTTCAGGTCCTAGTGCATCGAAATTCCCCTGGTAATTCTGCGTGGCCTTATTCATAGCATCCAGCTCTCGGGAGATGGTCTCATCGTCGTCATTAGCGAGCCCGCATAGAAAGTCCTCCAGGGTAGTTGGTGCCTCGTGGACCATGGCACTGCGAACTCGGTCTGGGTAGTCTTTGCACAGAGCCAAGACTGTTGCACCACCTGAGCTGCAGCCCCAGAACGTCGCTTGATGGATGTTCAGTTGGTCTAGTAAGTTCACCACGTAGGAGGCTAGCTTCTGAGCTGTGACTTTGGTGTAGGTTTCTTTGGGAGCGTTGAAAGATCGGGAAAGACCTGGCATATCGAATGTCGTAACGCGAAAGTCGCTCGCCGCGATCGCAGGAATTGATTTGCTAAACAAGCCGCTCTCTCCCAGGCCGTCGGGGATGAGGACGATGTCTGGTCCCGAGCCTTGTTGCTCGACGTACCAGGTGACGCCATCGCTTGTGGTGATAGTCGATATCGTGCTCATAATGTCGATATGTGATCGAAAGTCTTGTTATCTTGGTTGGTATAAATGGGAGTAGATACTGAGAGGTCAACGGTTTTATAAGTCCAATCTGGACTCAGACAATGTACAGCGCCGGAAGGCTGCGGCCTGGTAAGTCCGGCATTAGCCATCTGGCCGACGTTCATCTGTGTCGAATGGCAGTTGATTGAGCTTCATTCAATGCCGATAGATGGTGCCGTCGATGTAGAGGCTTGGCTGGTGACGTTGGCAAGGCTGGGCTAGCAGGCTCTGCAGTCGGGCCGCCTGACCGCCGAAGACCCATCGCATACCCTTGCACAATGTTTCCAAATCTCCTCTTTAGGACGGGCAGGATTCCATCATGCCTTTCCCATTGAGAACACAGGGTGCACTCACCCTCGACATGGAACATGAAATCCTGTACGCCCTTCGGCGTGAAATTCATGGCCCTGGGCACACTTCGAACACGTCGTCAGAAACAGGGGTTGGACAGACCTTGCAGAACTTACTATGGTGTTGATTGGGAATCAAGGTCCAGCGAAGGCCAGATCTATCGCCCGAGAAGGAGGCAGTCGTTAAGACGCCTTCAAGCGCCGCAACAACTGCTGCATTCCAGGCAATACTTCGCAAGCCCACCGAAGCGAGCTCCATGACAGCCTGAGCATTGCTCGTCTGATTCTAACTGTGTGCAAACACAACTCAGACACCGACCTCCTCCAACATTCCGAAAGCGGCACCCATTATTGCCACGTGAACACTTTGCCATGTGAACACTCCAGAAGACGCCATTTGAGCGCGAGACATCGCAGAAGAGCATAGTCCGGACATGCGAGGCTCTTCTCAACACCCCGATCTAGTGACCGGATCTGCCTTGTCATCTCGACTTGCCTATAACTCCAGTATGAATAATGCGGGAAACAGGGCCACGACCCTACCAGGAGCAGCAAAACAGGCTGAGTCCATCTTTGAGGGGCTTTGATCAAAATTTTCGCCAGCGTTGCGCGGCGAATCTGATTTGTAGTGTCATAAGGCAGCAATTAACCACCCGTTCTCTGTTTCGTGACATCGCTGGAGTGACCTGCTTTTCATTACTATTACGCCATCAGAAGAAGTCCGCCAACACCTGAAGATCCCGCTCGAGTACCTCATTGGTAGACCGCAGCCACAAAATCCTTCAGCATTTGATCGACACTCGTGAACCCATCTCTCCCAAGCCGCCTCAACAATTCTTCCGAGCGAGCCCTCGCTGCGGTCGCATCCGCCAAATCGATGCCCTCGTCCTTTTGATCCAGTCCGGTGACCACATCTGGCCGCAGAGCACGAACTTTGGCCCGTAGCGATGCCCAGTTCTCGATCTGGTTGTAAGAGAAGATTCGTTCGTTCTCGACTTCAGGGAGAGCGACGGCGGCGACCAGTAGGCGGGCAGTGTCTTGGACATCGACCACATGGCCTTGAGTGTCAAGTTAGCTTGTTTCGACGAGTGGAGAGATGGGAGAAGACTTACTGATCGGATTGATGTGATCGTAGTCTCCTGCGACGGCCTTCTTCAGCATTCCCATAATACTCGTCGCGAGGCCCAAGCTGGTAGTCGGGTTTAAGAGTCTTCCAAAGTTGGCATCGGGAACAACAACGTTAGCAACGAAGTTGGGGTTGTGTTCCTCGACCCAGGTCCAGAAAGTGATTTCTGCCAGCGTTCGTCCGGCACTGTAGACGGTCAATGGGTCGATCTCAGTCTGACAGAGTGCCCTGGTGATGGCTGCGTCGTTGAACATTTTCCGGGTGAGTCGTCGAGGCTGATCGTGAATGACATTTTGTACAGCCATTGAGGAGGAAACGAGAACGAAGCGTTTGATAGATGCATGAGCTGATGCAGCCGAGAGGGTGTTCTTGATTGTTTGGATGATGGGGCCAATGGATTTGGCTGGGTTGGCACTGAAGTATACGGGCGGCGAGGCGTAGATTACCGCTGCGGCTCCTGCAGAGACATGTTAGACGGCTCCGTACGATCGTGAGCTTGTGGGCAGTAGACACCTTCAAACGCCGCATCGAAAGCCCCTTCTTCCGTAAAGTCCTCCACCTTTGCTAGTTCAAACATGCCAGGCCATTGAGGATCGAATAATTCGCTCATCCATGCCTGGCGCTCGATATTGCGGACTGTCCCTCGCACACGAAAACCCGCCTGCAGGAGTTTCTCGCACGTCTCCGTGGCGATATGTCCGTTGCAGCCAATTACCACGACGGTCGAGCCGGCAGGGATGGCTAGGTTGGTGATTTGCATGTTTCCGGTGGTGAGGTGAGTGTATGGTGGTCGTAGTGGTCTGGTGTCGTTCGGACTCAAGGGACTTCAAGTATATATCTTTCAGAGAGGTATGCATTGGCCAGGAATGCATTTGATAAGCCGAGTGCTGTGCCACTTCTTTGAACTCGGAGCTCCGAGCTCAGCACTGCAAAACTTATCTTTGAGCTCGGAGCTCCTAGCTCAGTCTGTAGGATCGCCGCAGCTGATCTTGCCACTCTGGGCGGGTATGATGAAATCTGAATCAGCGTTCCAGCCTTCAATCTTATAATCAGCTTGAATGTTCTCGGATCATGATGTGCATTTGTGAAAGTTGTTTGTGAAAGTCAGCCGACAGAATGCGCGAGAAAGAGCTTTCACATATTTGACTCTTCACTCATCCACCATCTCCAAGCCAAACTCAGTTCTGTCTACCTGCCATGACTCACTGATGTCATGGTAGATATATTCCAAGCCGCTGAGACGTGGGCTTTGTGTTCGTCTCAGCCCTACGTGAAGGTGTGGGATACGCTGGACATGGCGGTATCAAAGCAGGCTGCTGTGCTTTGTTGGACTCATCCAAAATCGTTCGCATCTTCGACGGCTCTTGGAGTCCGGGTACATGCCCAGGACGAGCAGCCAGTCTTGACAATGACTACCAGCGTCGCGTACACCAGCCTACCAGCCGGAGGTCCATATAGACTCTGTAATCGAAGCCTGCATCAAAAGCAGCATCTGGCCTTGCAGCATTTGGCAATTAGATCAATCGCCACGCCACTACTGCGACAGCAATGCTGACAACCACAGGCAGCACTCTTCTCACCACAAGGCTCTGTAGCTCGGCCACTTTCGCTGCCTTATACTCCTCAATCTTCTCCATCAGCGCATCCGCCTCATTGACCCACGGGAACGCCGCATCAGGAACATCGCGGTCCAAGAAGTCGCACAGTGGCTGCCATCCGCTTCCCAAACGGTACTCAAGCAGCCTGTCCTTGCCAACGACCGCTTTGACGTCCTTGTAGTGCCGGCGGTATGCAGCCTTCGCATTCGCCTTCATACCGTCCTGCGTCGTAGCTCCAAGCCAGCTCTGCAGGATTTTGTGGCTCAGAGGACCTAACCTGGAGCCTAGAAGTGGTTCAACATATTCTCTCCCAAACTTTCCTGACGGAGTGTACTGCGTGTCGATGACGCCCTCCACGAACGACTTATACCACTTATCTTCGTCTCTCTGTACAAGCACGACCTTCGTATCGGGATACGCAGCACATAGCTCCCGCCAGAACATCGCACAAGGGAGGTCTGTCGTGGCGCTGCAGTGGCCCAGAAGCTCGTCCCAATCGTCTTGATTGAACTGGTCTCCTTTGCCATAGTACTTGGCGTCGACGGCTTGCTCCCAGCGAGCGGCGTAGTCTGGTTGATCCATCATGTCGAAGCCGTGAGCGCAATGTTTATAGCCTAGCATTTCCAGTGCTTCGGCCATGGAGCGAGTTCCTGTTCGTGGGAAGCCCAATGCCAGTACTTCCATCGCCCGTGTTCGGGTTTGGCCGGGTGTGTAGTGGTCTTCGCTCATGGTGACCTGTGACATGGTCGAAGGCGAGTGAAGCGATTGGAGGATATGTCGAATTGGCAGGTCAGCCTTCTTTTACGTGCCCTGTATCGGTTTTTCTGAGAACGAGAAGAATCGTTGAAGGATCCGAAAGCGAGACCTCGCACCGCCACTTTCAAGCTCGCGCTTCCATCGTCATGACAACTTCTTCTCTGATTGGTCGTTCACCGAGGTAATGTGTTGTTACAGATCCCCTGCGAAGAAACAGGAGTCAAAGATCCGACGTTCCCTTAACGCGGTCAATGTACGTTGAAAACTGTAACAAGGCGTTTATAACAGTATGAAACCAAGTTCTCATCACAATGCTCCTTTCTGAGCTTGTTGTTCAATGAAGATGTCCGGACTCCTCAACAAGGCGGCCAGACAAGCTCACGAGGAAAGGAAACACGGGGGAGAAGTCAGGGGTCAATGTGAGCGACTTGTGAATCACTACATTCACACTATAGTATAATTCTCAAAACGACCCCTTTCGTAGCTCGTCAACGGTGACGCACTCGTAACCCGCCCTAGTCGCCTGCAAGATACGTTGGCTGATCGATTCGTTCCCCTCAAGCCTGCGCTGGTGACACAGCCTTTCCCAGGGCTCAGACCAGCCAGATTGTGTAATTGTGATCGTCGTCGACTTCCTTGTAGTAGTCTTTCGGGACATCATCCGAGCGAAACTGTGCATCAAGAGCAGGCCGCTGTTGTTCGCACCAAGATGTTCTCTCTTTGTCGCCCCAGGATCCGTATTGTCTTGGACCACCGAGTTCAACGTATCCAACACGACGAAAGGAACTGCTTCTCCCAGTCGGAGCCAGGATCAAGCAGTCATATCGAGAGACTTTAAACAGCCGATCGAAGTTCAGAGCAGACTGTCCATCTGGCCGGCCGAGTAGAGCTGGACGCGATGTTGTGAGTGCGCTATCAATGCTCTCCTGCGTCTCTTCGTACTTGCGACCTAGCAGTAAGTACAGTGGCTTACACTGCAGGTCATCGGAGACCTGTACCGATAGCTCATCCCATGCTAGATAGCAACTCTCGATATCCTTGAACTTCGTCTTGCCCACCGTCATGACAAAGTCACGTAGATTGAGTTTCTCAGTGTCGCTGATAAAGTTGACAAAAGCCCGGAATGGCTCTCCACACCTCCTGAAAGTCGCTTGACACAGTTGTCCACGAACTTCCAAGGGCGTCATTCGCCGCTGAGTCTCACCACCCTCGGTCACAACCAGAAGATTTGTGACTTTACCTCTCGCAGAGGGATCAATCTCGAAAATGCACGGCTGCCTATGAATCGACAGCCATGACCATGAAGGAGCGCACGTTTCCGGTACCCGTTTGTACTCTTTCCAGATCCGCTCGCTGGCCCGAAGCCGCCACATCAGCCCGTGAGCAAGGTTGGGTCGCCACAGTCCATGAACATAGTCTCCTGAGTGAAGTCCAAGTAGTCTACCAAAGATACGCGCCAGACCTTCTATGGCGACAGACTTGTCGGATGGGAAGGTCAGATCACATGCAGAGTACCGCGAGGTCAATTCCTCCCATTGTTCATACAGATCAGCTTGCAAACCCTTGTGCGTGAGCGATGTATGATCGAAGGTGCCAGGAAGTTTCTTGAACCTGTGATGAAAGTTCACTTCCTCGAATAGATCGGGACGAAATTCACTTGCGATTGTCTGCAAGCACTCGAAGTGTACTTGACGCTTGCTAAAGTGAATCACACGAGGTGCCAGGAAACGTTCTTGAATCACCCAAGCTCTTCGGCCAAGAGGTGACTCGATCACGTCGTCGTACCATGTATCGACATAGCAAAAGTAGTGGCCACCGTCGTTGTCTCGCGTGATCAGAAATGCGGAGGAGTCCTCTGTAGCCCGTTTTCTGAACAGTCCACCGTTTCCATTTCTGGAGGCATCAGCCGAAAGATTTAACGTGGATCCTGCGTACACGGTGGCCATTCTGGCAGCCTCTGTCGACCAATCTTCATTACTGTCCTGGACAATACAGAGTGACTTTGTCAAGACATGGAGTTAGCCAATATACCAAAAGGGGTTGGCCTACAGCTCGCAATTTTCCCTACATCGATCCATATATACTTGAGTCCCAGCCGGACTGTTGTACGTATGGCCTCTCGGAATGTCCTTGGCAGGCTTTTCCAGTCAATCTCGATAGAGAACAGTGGCATGTTCTCTGTGATCAGACGTATGGGTAAACGACCTCCCCAGCAGTGGCTAAGCGTGGCATAGCTTGTCTTTTGCGATGACAGGCTATCCGTATGGACCAGACGTATACGAGGTATGTCTGACGTACCCCTTATCTCGATTAGACGCGTTGGTAGACAGCCGTCCGTGTTAGCAATACGCGGCCATTGGTTGCAAAGGGTGTGCTCGCTGCATATCTGGAGCCACCTGTCAATCTTGGCCATTGTCTCGTCTCCTCGAGAATCTGTACTGCAAATCTGAGGAGCTCTGAAGGCTCGGAGATCTACATCTTTTAAGTGAGTGCATATGGGAACGTCTCTAGCCAGACGTACCGGTCGCAGGCTGTATACCGATGATCGCTAATACCCATCGTGTGTCGTGCTCTGGGGGCTCCAGGGGCTCGGGCCTGGGGTCTTTGTCCGGGTAAAAGAAAGTTATCTGACGAATGACATCGTCACTGTAGGCACGAGCACTAAGTCGGGCATGCCACTGCTCCAGGTTCCGCTGCTCGTGGGGCCCAAGTTCGTGCCTCGCTGCTGCATGTACCATTGTGCATAAGCTACACTTGAGAGTGTCTAGTGCACCGACCATTTTCCACCATCGATTTTCTGCAAAGTAAGGACTGTTTGTCCTACAATTTCCGATTGCGACATCAAACAGCTGGTCGCAGTCTGGGCAAAGGCTACCACGCCACGACGGATGTATAGCGGGCTCCTCCATGTGAGGTCGTGGGCTCGCAGTCGAGATGCTGGATGAGAGCCAAAGCAAGTCAAGGATAGCAGAATCACGATGCTGATGGTGAATTCAAAGTAACCCTTGACATGAAGTACAGTGCAGCAGATGAAGAAACCTGTATCGAGCGTTCGGGAAAGGCAGCTACATGTAGCTGGAGCTGCACAGCCACTTTTAATGCCTCAGGTAGTCCGATCAAGAAGGCCGGCTTAGGAGACAGAACACTTCTCAGAGAGCATCAATAGTTGTCTTGATAAAAGCATGAGATGTAGTAACATTCTCATTGTTTGGCAGCATTCGCAGCAACGTACAGGATGAACCATCGTCCCTCTCTATTCTTTCTACTTCCCAGCCCTTCCCATCTATAAACCAGTACCCAACGCCCATGATTCAATACGCAGGAAGAAACACACATGAACTTCCAAGGCCACCGGCGCCAGCTTCTTTGGGGATCAAGCTATAAACGCTCTCTTCGCTTTTGGTTGGTAGCACGCCACAGGACCTAGAGAGCCGAAGAAGCCAGCCAGAATTCCAGAAGGCAAGGCAGAGGCAACAGCACCAAACTCTGTGAACAAAGTGGTACATGCATCATTATCGTTGGTCGGATTGATGGTGACTCTGAAGTTTCCAGCGATAGCTCCACTTCCCTCTACAAAGCGGGATAGCTGGTATGAACGGGCTGCCTTGAATTGGGCCATTGAACTGGTTCCTTGTTCGCCACCGCCTGGAAGCCTGCAACCACCGGAACTACCGCAGCCTGCTTGGTTATTGCTGTACGGAACGGTCCATGACTGCGTTGTGGCTCCGGCCATGTTACTAAGGGCCTGGATGAATTGATCGCGCACATGGATGCCATCGTACGTGGCGTCCACGGTAAATGTCAACTGCATCGGTTCTTGGGCATTGTTCGCAGCGGTACTGGTTGTGATTGTGAAAGTCGATTCGCAGGTTGAGTCAGTGCAATGCTGGGCGAGCTGTTTCATGAGATCCGCCGGACTCTGCGAGTAACGTTAGTGTTGCTACAGATAGCACAGGTGCATGGACTCACCTCATTTCCGACTTCCACCAAGCCTTCTCCAACGTATGGCTTGGTAAGATATGTGACATCGCCAATTTTGTTGCACTTGAACGCCCTCGCTACCGAGCCTCCAACGTCCGTAGGGCCAAAGCAGGATGGCCCGCCCCCTGATGGTGGACCAGTGCTAAAGTTTCTGCGGGTAGAGTCGTCTCCACATTGCTCGTCGGTATACCAGAAACACTCCCACCCAGGTGGGACTCCAAACGCAGCAGTACTCTGCAAGTTGTCGACAAGCTTGTCACTGCATCTGGAGCTTTGTCCCAATCCATGGACCTCTGGCCACCATGTGCAGAAGTCTCTGTTGGAGGAATTAGGCGTGCAGACCGTAGCTGTTGTATGCGTGTCAGGTCGCGGTTTCTCGAGTAAACAGGCAAGCTATACTTACGAGGATCCTGTACACCGTTCAGGTAAGACCACTCAGTGAAACCCAGGGAGTTGCCCGGGTTGCATGCATTGTTGTTGTCGTAAAACAGGACCTGGAGAGCGGTTCCACTTGTAGCAAAAACAACTGTACTAATGAAAGTGAACGACTTGATGGACATTATTGCGTAGAATGCTCGGTTGTATGCTGTGGTGGAAGAAGCTAGAGATTGTGTTGATGCTCTGTGATTTTCGTCGAGATTCGAGGACGATTTATATGAGAGTGTGGCCCGGACATCTATGAAGAGTGAGGTTGTTGTGGGTGCTCAGATATAGTGAATGTTCCAAAAATACTTGCTTGTTGAGCTCTTTCTTGATTGGGCAAATGTTGGTTGGGCTGGGATGAACAGCCTCATGCTGCGAACAAGAAACCTCCTCGGATCATCCCTTCTACCAGCCGAAAGCCGTTGTCACAGGAGCTGAATGCGATGGTACTGAGCATAGTCTCACAGCTGAGCCCAGCATTTCCTCAAGATGTACTGGTGGTCAATGGTATCGCTCGACACAGCAAGGCAGTGCAGAGGCTTTTTCCCGACCTAGCGCTCGCTTTCGAGCACCCACTTACCAGCACAATAACAAGGTCGTAATTCTCTCCGCGGGGTTTCTTGTGCAGAGCCGAGAGCTAGTCATTGTTGAATGTATTGTTAGTCGTCGTCTTCGATCGATGCAGGCCGTATATGCGTCAGCGAAAGAAGCAGTTTCTGCGTATCATTGAGTCGACTACTGGCATCGGACTTAGTGTCTTCAAACTTCACATGCGCTCCAAGGGCGAGTGAAAGTCTAGTGACAATTCCTAGCGGTCTGACTTTGGAGGTAGAGCGGTTGCTTGGTGCCAGATTTGCAATATCCCTTCTGCCATGTCTTCGCGAGCTGCCTACCTCCAAATCAGGCCTGCCGGCTATTCGGTGTTGTTGCCGACCTTCGTGCCTCAGGCGCGCCAGCTTCCGCGCCAGCGGGCCTGAAGACAAAGCGCCCGCAAATACGGATTCTGCACTACAGGATAGAAAAGCATTTATAGGCTACACCTTTGTCGCACGCTCTAGCTCATATAATATTCTGAGTATATAAGAGGCTGCCTACAGAATGCACTCTTCAGAACATGCAATTTCGTAGTTTGATTTTCAGTACTCTGCAGGTAGTGTTTGCTCAACTTACGCCTTTTCGAATACTCCTCCTCGAGCTGCAATTTAGAGTAACCTAAAATTAGTTATGTAGACAAAACAACCTTTTTTGCATCGTCAGACCTCGCCGAATTTTTGATTTAGGGTGTAGTTGTTGTGCTATTTAATGTGAGGCTGTTTACGTAGTGCAGAATCCGTGTTTTGCGGGCGCTTTGTCTTCAGGCGATCTGGAGAAGAAGCCAGCCCGCATTACCCAATCTAGACATCCGGCAGCTTCATTCTCGATCGCCTGAATTTGGAGGTAGCGAGCTGCGACATTATTCGGGCGAGATGACAGGGTGACTCGCTGAGTGCCATTGCACTGAATGAATGTGTGACTTCGGGCGAAGCTGTTGCAAGAGTCGAGTCGTGGTAGTGCTCATTTTCCTCTTTGTCATTGCCAACCCCTGAAAAGGTCATCCGCCAGCCACCGAAGACCCTTCAACAGCAACATTCACGCTAGTGGAGGCCTCATCTTGCTTCCAGCGAATGAGCTCTTAGCGGCTCCGAAGCGTTGGAGCCGTTGTCGAAGATCCTCTTACCCCATGGGAAACCGCGTGGGCGTTAAAAAACATCAAAACGACTCCTGTGGACATGCTCGAAGATGAAGGCTCGACTCGTGGTGGCTTTGAGCCAGCGGCGCCATGAATCGAATTTTGATGACTTTGAAAGACTTTAGAACGGTTTGCATTCCTTCTTGCTCAGTCTCACTCCTTCTTCTCACTCTCCTTCTTGCTGCTTTCCTTCGAGAACATGTCCAGCTTTGGATACGATGAGAAGCTACGACTACTCGCACCACTGGAGCGGACGCCTTCTGGAAGGCCGATGCCCAAGTTGCGACGTCGAATATCTCATAAAGCCATTTATCTCCTTGCCTCACTTCTTTTGATCTTTCTTTTCTACCTGACTCACAACACGAAAGCACACCCACATACCACAAGTCGTCGAAGACCATATTCGACCAAACCAAACAGCATCCAAACTCCGATCTCCTCGAGCGAGCTTCCCTGCCGCAGCTTACCTGGCGCCGACGATGTACTGGTGATCCTCAAGACCGGCTCCACCGAACTACGAGACAAGCTGCCTATCCACCTCAACACCACGCTACGTTGCTATCCAAATTATCTCATCTTTTCTGATTACGAAGAGAGATACGAGTCCGAACACATTTTCGATGCCCTCGAATTCGTTAACTCCTCCATCAAGAATGCACATCCCGACTTCGAGCTCTGGCGGCGGTTGCAGAAAGACGGCAGGGCTGCGCTCAAACCTCACGAGTTGAGCGGACCGGTCAGCAAGCCTCAGAAGGATGCAATGGGTAAGCCATCGAATCCAGGCTGGAAGCTGGACAAGTGGAAGTTTCTGCCCATGGTGAATAGAACGTTGCATGAATACCCGGATAAGAAGTGGTACGTCTTCGTAGAGACGGATACGTATATCATGTGGCAGACGCTGCTGAACCACCTCAGAATCTTGGACGCCCAGAAGCCGTATTACATCGGCGGACAAATATTCATCGCAGATATTGAATTCGCGCATGGAGGCACGGGATTTGCAGTGTCGAGGCCTGCGATGAGGAGCGTTGTGGACATGTTCCAGGCAGAACAAGCGAAATGGGAGAAGTTCACGAGTGAGCATTGGGCAGGCGATTGCGTTCTTGGGAAGGCTTTCAAAGAATCTGGGACGAACCTCACCGAGGCATGGCCGATATGGCAGGGCGATGATGTGGGTAAGATGGAGTGGGCGAGGAAGGACGGGCCTGGGCAGGGCTATCGACTGTGGTGCATGCCAAGTGTGAGTTATCATCATTTGGCGCCTGATGTGGTGAGCGAGCTTTGGCGATTTGAGCAGGGTTGGATGGATGGAGCTGGAAAGGTGGGCATATTCCGGAAATGACTCGGTGCAGTGTGCTAATGATGTCAACAGATCTCTTCGAAGTCCTTGCGGCACAGAGATGTGTTTCACGGATATGTACTCCCGCGCATGGGCAAGGCTCGACTTGATTGGTACAATCATGCTGATGAAGATCGGGGTCCTGTGCCCTCGCTGAAGGCTTGTGAGCAGATCTGTGAGGCCGATGGGGGTTGCTTGCAGTTCGCCCTGAGCGCTGATTTCCGCTGTCTGGCTTCCGGCAAGCCGAATTTGGGCGAGTATGCGAGAGGCGTAGAGAGCGGCTGGATGGCTGGACGTATCAAGAAGTGGGCCGAGAAGATGAGGGATTGTTCGAAAGCTACCGAGTGGATTACTTGATGTAGGAGAATTGAATCGCAGGCAAGGAACAGGTCAGCAACCGTACCGAGACACCACCCTCTAAGTTGCTTTGTTCTTCATACTCGCTTCCTAGCCAAGATCATGTTGAGTCCCCACATCGCCCGAGTCGATCCCGAAAGACATTCGGCGAGGAATGTCCGCTCGAGATCGCCATATACAGCCTCGTGCTGCTCCTGACCAAGCTCCATGCCTTTGGGTAGTATCGTGCGTATCACGCCATGGAGATAGTCAAGGTCGACAAGATTAATCCACCCTTCGGCCTCGGAGTCCCTTCCATCAATGTACTCGAGCCTCTCTTCGTGCTTACCGACCTGCGACGCAAGAGGCACGCACGGAACAGGGGGCTCTTCACGAAATGCGTCCAAAGTCACTGCTGCCTGTGGGTTGATGTTGATGCGTTTGACATCCTCAAACAAGTCTTCGGGTACAGTGATGGCATCGAGTACTGCCGTGCCCGCGCCAAATCGTGCAGCTACGTCTGCGAACAAGGCTCTAGTCTGCTCGTCCTTGACGCCCACTCGCATGGCCGCCGTTGAAGCTCTGGTAAACGCCACGCCTACTGCCTGATCCAGATCCGGAAACATTGGGAACCAGTAGGTATAGATAGCTATGGTGCCCCCTGGGCGTAGCATCCCGTGCATGGCCTTGACGAGAGTACTGGGGTCAATGAAGTGCGCAGCCGTCGCGCATATGGCGAGCGATGCCCCTGAGCCCTGCGTCACTGCAGCCTCGGGCTCCTCGGCTGGGAAGTCTTCGACCTTGGCGACTGTGAAGTCGAGTTTCGTCGACAAGTTGTGTTTCGTCACATGCTCGGCCAGGAAAACCCTTGCCTTCTCATGGTTGAGAGGGCTCGGGTCGTAAAGGTGCACTCTCCGAAAGTCGCCCATGAATGGCAGGGCTGAAATGCCGATACCACCTCCAACGTCGAGCAGTGACTCCCAGAGTGTGCTGCTATCGTCATGTGTAGAGGTAACAGGGTTCGTTGCTGGCTTCGTCTCACGAGTGTGATACTGGAGGATGAGATCACGCAGAGAGGGCGGGTAAGCGGGCCTGTAGCGCATGTACTCCATCCATTCGAGGTCGGCATATGCTGTCTTCGATGATGATGCGAGGTTGGTCATGCTGAATGTAGCAACAGGGCGAATTTGAGGGGTTGTAAGGTTATATGGAAGAGAACAAGTTTGAGGACCGTTTACTCTTCGCCGGAACGACTGATCAGATAACGTATCGTGATGCAGGTGTCAGCCGTGGCATTACTCCTACCTGTAAGCGAAGACAATCTACATCGTCGGTTAGTAAGGTCTAGCATATAGGCGAGATCCATCTCGTTTGTCAAGAATGGGTCAGTGAACGATAAGGCTGGCTTCATGAGACGGGTTGGCTTCACGATAGAGGATGTTGTGAAGAGCGACTTGTGAAGTGATCCTGATAGTTCCATCAGAGGATTGTAGTCACTCCCATGTCCGTTCGTTCGTTCCGATCACATGTCTCGCGACCCTTGCTTTTCGTCATCTGTTGGTCAGGCTGTGGATTTCACAACCACTACTTTTGGCATCTCGATTCACAGCCAATCAGAGCCCAGCAACAGACCTCACGTTTCGCATCCTTGCACCGCACTCCTCCATCTACATCATACATTCCCCATCGAAAATGCCTTCCACGCCCGCAGTCCTGGGAAAAGTAGCCCTGGGGCTTGCAGGTGCTGCAGGCCTGTATGCGGTACTGCTGGGTGTGCTCCTGACACCCTCGATGCAGAGATTGTAAGCGTATCAACAACATAGCGCTCAGAATAGACTAATGTTATCAGTGCCCTGTACGCTAATCGCTTCAACACGCTCTGGGTGGGGGACGATCTGAATGACGGCGAAGCGTTCGGATACGCGAAGAATCAAGTCACGCCTTTCAACATCCGAACGCCAGACGGCGAGACGCTTTACGCCTGGCATGTACTCCCGCTCGACGTGTATGCGCGGAACGAAAATCACATTCGAGAGGAGAAGCGACGGCCGGAAGCTCCTGTAGAAGATGTGACAGAGACTGCTGCGTTCAAGCTTTTGACGAATGGCGATGCTCGGGTCATTGTTAGCTGTAAGAAGTCTTTGTTCCATCCATAGACCTACATGCTAATCTGAGCTTGGGGGACAGTCCATGGCAACGCAGGCCACATCGCGCAGAACTATCGTCCATCGACGGGTCGTTACATGAGCACTCAGCAGAACGCTCACCTGCTAACGATCGACTATCGCGGCTTCGGGCACTCGACAGGCTCACCCACCGAAGCAGGCTTGATCGCAGATGGTGTTGCGCTTATCGACTGGATCTTGAATGTGGCAAAGATTCCACCGGAGCGAATCGTGATCGTCGGCCAGAGCCTTGGAACTGCAGTGTCCACCGCCGTGGCCTTGCACTTTGCGGATCCAGGTAGTGACTTGATACCCTCGACTTCGGCGGAGATGATGCCCTTGCTGCTGTCGGAGCCGACTCGAGAGCCGATTGCCTTCGCTGGTGTTGTTCTTGCTGCACCTTTCAACAGTGTCCCGACTCTTCTGCTCACGTACCAGATTGGCGGTGTGGTGCCCCTCTTGTTACCGCTGAGGCCACTGCCCTTTATAGCCAACCTCTTTCTGTCCCAAGTGGTAGACCAGTGGCTGACCGCTGAACGCCTTACCGCATACTACAATACTCTGCAGGGCAGTTCGAAGCTCCAAGGTGCCGGACGAAGCCTGGGCTCTGTGCAGATTCTCCATGCTCTTAACGATCGAGACATTCCATATCGGCAGACAGAGATGATATGTCGTCGAGTCCTCGGCAAAAGGGATGCAGAGAGCGCGATCGAATCCAGTGAGATCAACGCAACGGATTGCATAGATGGCAGCCAAGGTGCTGCCGTGCTGGACGTGAAGCGCGCAGGCAGGCCAAGACTTCGATTCGAGCTCGTGAGCTTCGGAGGTGAGTGAATGAACCTTCAGCTTCAGAAGACTTCTGCTGACAAGGTGAATAACTAGGCCACAATAAGATCATTACGTATAGTCCAGTGCATGTAGCGGTGATGCGAGCGCTGGATGATTTGTTTGATTAAGCGAAGTGGTGCCGCTCGTGCTTTTAACTACTCGCTTCGAAGTTGTTTGTCTTCCACCACCGCGCACCTGTCCACACCTCGAGATCACCACAAATTCTCGATCAAAGCATAAAGGACCACCTTATCAACAAAGCGCCTCCATCACAATCCTCGACGCCCTTTCTCCACAACAGTAGGTGATATGCGCCTCAAGTCCCCTGCCCCTGAGAGCCGGCACTGACCTGACAGGAACCCGACCTCACCATATTCAAAATGCCTTCGGCTCTCTCGAACACCATCAACGACACCATTAAGGATCAAATCCTCGACGCCTTGGTCAACGGCGGGTCCACCTTGCACTCCGGCAAGGACGTCCTCGATTTCGCGCGTGCGGTCTTTCCAGATGGCGCCGAGGACGCCATTAACGAGCGCAAGGAGGAGGAGAAGTCACTGGGCATGAACGGGGGCCCTGGAGAGGCGCCCGCAGGCAGGGCTTTGGCGCGTGCGTACGTCTTGCTGGAGGACAATGGAGAGGACGAGAACGCGGCGGAGTTGAAGCAGCTGGCGCTAGTTCGCTTCACGGCTGAGACTTGGGAGAACGATGTGCGTGCCGTGAGAGCAGGCTGGTAGAGCGTTGGAGCATGGTTACTTTCTATTTCGAGGGTGAGGCGCATTGTCGCGGTAAGACCACCATCGTCCTTGATGTCGAGCGCTGAGTAGGCGTTGACGACGAACTCACCTCTCGATACCCATTGCGATCAAGACTCCGACAAGGAGCTATTCCACTCGTCGATCATTCTCAGCCGTTCCTCCTCCCACTCAGTAGCATTATACTCGCGATCATAAACGTCACGATAGCATTGAGCAACATCAGGGCAGCTATCCACCACCAGAATCGTCAGCTCATGAAGTCCATCTACACCAAGGACTCCAGCAAACTTACTAAACAGGGTCCTTCCCAAAGATAACATGCCACAAGTATTCGAACATCCTCCCACTTAACTGATCACTCATCTCCGTCTCCATCAACCACTGATGGAGCAGCTCATACTCCCTCTTCTCCCTCCTCAACACCGCCTCCCTACTAATCGCAAACTGGGCACAACAAGCCGTCGCTATAACCTCCGGCACTTCCACCTCCTCACCAAAAAGCGCCCTCCAAGACTCCGGCATATGCTTCTCGAGATTCTCCGGATCTTCAACATCCTTGCTCCTTGCAGGCTGCACCCAGTCTGGGCAGCCAGGGTACCATTGGCAGCGCATGTTGACGTAGCCAGACTGTTTGACGAAGTCGAGGTTCAGTGTTTTGATGGCGATGACGTTGTCGACTCCTGGAGCGTCTGTGTGCCAGCCGCTTGGGAAGCCTGCACGGTGCGAGTGTAGGAAGGCCATAACGGAGGGAAGGGCGTCGTGATGCTGAATGATGTAGAGGAGGTAGGGATTTGCTTCGCGGCCCTTGTTTTGAGGGGTGGAGAGGGGGGCGCTGGTGTTGTCGACGGTGTAGATTGCGGATTGCCAGCTGTGGAATGGTGAGCACAAGGAGGCGAAGGATATATCTCGCCAAACAAGGCATACTCAGGGAGATATTGCTGAACCCAGCTGGTGTCCTCATGTTGCAGCTTGCCCATCACAATGACCTTATCGCCTGGTATCTCTCCGGTTGATGTGTCCTGCGCATCCTTCCGCCATCCGACTGCAGGCACATATCCATGAAGAGATGCTCGAGAGCTATAAAGCAAGGAGAGTACGAGAGTAAAGCAAACCAGCAATCCGAGACGCACAAGAGTCGACTTCGAGAGGTTTGCCATAAGCGCGATGGCTACATCTCGAGGTTGAACATCTGTCTACGATGTAGGGTGAAGGACGCGGCACGATACCTCATATCACTGCCCGATCGGAACTTGTGGCTTGGGTCTGGCTGGCTGGCTGAGGAACGAGGCTGCAGGTTGCCGTGCCGTTTCGCTGATGTATCGATGTTCCGGGAAGAAGCCATCGTAGGAGTGTATCCCGCGAGACACGAGACCAATGGCAACAATAGTCAACCCCTACCTTCCTGACGTTGCCACGATGGTGGCCCGACTGCTCCCTTGGCACTCACATTTCCATCAGACTCCATTTCCCGGCCCCAAATTGAATTCTCCCTGTGCATTGTGGCGCATATACACCTGCACTGCCATGCATAGCGGCCCAGCAATCATGTCTGGACCTCGACAGGCACATTTGCGCTGCGTAGCTTCCTTGAATGCGACTGTGCGAAACATATCGTAGCGCATGCTCCCCCACCAAGCAGCGCAGCCTCAGATGACGACCCTGTGCAGGAGATCTGATTTTAGGGACACAGAGGACAGGAAAATGCGAAAAAGATCCATTCCGACTATCCTAGGACTGAGCATACCGCTCTTTCCTTTGTTGGCCAAATGAGCGATATGCTTGTCCAGATTGCCGGATGCATGGCCCAGATCGGTTCTTCTCTACTCATACTCGAACAGTGGGAAGCTCGCGAGTCCGAAGGCTCGAATGTCGTTGGCCAGGGTGTATTCGGGGTCTTGAGAGGAAATGTACATTGGAGCTCGGCCAGCTGGCGTCGATGAAGTTCAGAACCTGCCTGCTGACGACCATTAGAAGCAGCTCACAGAAATCGTGTCTTGTTCAATCATGGCGCTACACAGATGTAGTTGAGTTGGAGGTCTGTGTCTGGTGCAAGAAAGAGAGTGAGTGTTGAGCACAGACTGCCAAAGTTCCAGCCCCCAGCCACCCATCCCTCACCCTATCTCGGTGCTTGAACCCAGCAACAACAACGACCTCACGCCTATCTCTGCGCTATACTCGCTTCACGGCAATAATGACAATCGATACACCTGCCGCCCGCCCGCCCTCTACGATACAAGCTCGGCACGATGATCTAATGGCTCCTCTTCTGCGAAGCTGTCAACCCCGCCGCCGCCCACGTCTGGAAGGTCGTTGGCGCGGCGTATTCGCGTATGGAGCTCCCAGAGTGTAAGAGAACGACTGATAGCTCCACAGTCTTGCGATAGGTATATGTGTGTTCTATTTGTCCGCCATACACCCGTCTGCGTTCATAACCTTCTCCTTTGGTACGGGCAAGATCGCATCAGATTCAAGATATCCAGCCTCCATCCCCCAAACACATCATAGGGCGCATCCCAGAACAACATCTGCAACATGGCGGACTGGAAGAAGGCGGGGAAGGACAAGGCGGAGGCAGTCCTCAACTTGATCCCCAAAGAATGGCGTATCCCAAGCATCCCCACGCCAGAAGAGCAACGAGACGTGACCGGGCCGTACATCCAGCAATTCCTCGACAAGAAAGAGATAGAGATCACAGAGACAGACGCCGTGGGCATAGTAAAGAAAACCTCGTCAGGCGTATGGACAGCCGTCGAAGTAGCCAAGGCCTTCTGCCACCGAGCAGCGATCGCCCACCAGCTACTGAACTGTCTGCACGAGATCTTCTTCGACCAGGCGATAGAAGAGGCGGAGAAGTTGGATAAATACTTTGCAGAGCACAAGAAACCTTTTGGGCTATTACATGGTTTGCCGGTCTCGCTCAAGGACCAGTTCCATGTGAAGGGCGTGGAGACCAGCATGGGATATGTTGGGTGGTTGGGGACTTTTCAGGGCAAGAAAGGGACGGGTAAAGAGAAGACGTTTGAGTCGGAGATGGTAAGGGAGCTGCGTAGTCTTGGAGCTACGCTGTTCTGCAAGACTAGTGTTCCGGCGACTCTTATGGCTGGAGAGACGGTGAACAATATCATTGGGTATACCTTGAACCCGAAGAACAGGCTGCTCTCCTGCGGCGGGAGTTCAGGAGGAGAAGGCGCATTGATAGGAGCTCGTGGAAGCCCTGTGGGCTTTGGCACTGACATTGGTTGGAGAACACAATTCATCTGCTTACCAGCCCTGTGCTAACACATGTTGATGAACAGGTGGCAGCATCCGAATCCCCGCCGCCTTCAACGGCCTCTACGGCATCCGACCCTCCAGCGGACGTCTCCCCTACGAAGGCATGGCTAACAGCATGGACGGCCAGAATAGCGTCCTCAGCGTAGTCGGCCCTCTCGCAACAACCCCGGACGCCCTCCGTCTCGTAACACAAGCCCTACTAAGCACCTCCCCTTGGCATCACGACCCGCTCGTCCACGACATTCCCTGGCGTCCTGAGACCGAACTACCAGTCTCCGACCCCGTCCAACGCGCCTCCAACAAACTCTCCTTCGGTGTGATCCGCCACGACGGCAACTGTACCCTCATGCCACCCGTAGCCCGAGCAATAGAGATGGCCGTCAAAGCAGTCGAGAACCAAGGCCACCAAGTCATCGAATGGAAACCCACCCCTAGACATCAGACCCTCATCGACGTCTGCCTGACATGCTGGGGCTTCGACGGCGGCGCCGACTGCCGCAAAGACTTCGCACTAACTGGCGAGGACCAGCCGCCACAGGCCATTGTCAATGACACACCGCAGGCCAACGCATCGGACATCATGGCGGCGAACATCGCGAAGCGAGAGGCGCAGAAGCAATACATGGAGTACTGGAACAGCACGGCGGAGTTGACTGATACTGGAAGGCCTGTGGATGCGATCATTGCACCGCTGGCGCCGTTTCCGGCTGCGAGGCCGAACAAGTATACGTACTATGGATACTCGCTTTGGGTGAATACGTTGGATTATACCAGTGTTGTTGTGCCGGTGACGAATGTTGATAAAAATGTAGATAAGAAGGTGGAGGATTTCAAGCCTGTGAGTGAGGTTGATGAGCAGACGATGGCGAACTGTAAGTTGTATACACCTTCGATTGAAAGCGACTCACTCACACATGACTACACAGATGACCCCGAAATCTACGACGGCGCTCACGTTGGCATCCAACTCGTTGGTCGTCGGCTCCAGGAAGAGAAGATGCTGGCACTGGCGAAGTACGTGGGCGAAGCTCTGCAGCAGAGTGTCTAGAAACAGTACAAGTACTACAACCGATTCGATGTCCCAAAGTCTAACGAGCTTACACCCATCACGAATGATAAGTAACACTAAAGACATCGAATCCCCGACTCGGCCTCCTCCGCGAAGCTGCCAACTGCTGACTCGCACCCATCGTCAACGTTTGTCCACCAAACGACGCCGTATACCCATTCCCATTGCCCAAGTACGTGAAGGTGAACTGCTGTGCGCTGCCCTTGGAACCAAGACTCAACTTGTTAGTGATATAAGTCCCATCCAATGCACTGCTGACAGTGAAGACGTGGCTATCAGCATCACCCTGCTGATGCAACACCCACCGCTGTCGGATATCATTGTGCGTTGACGACGCACGGGAGAACCCAATTCTCCCATGGTTATTCGCAAGCGCGAAACCGTCAAACTCGAACGTAAGGTACCGGCCCTCCGTCAACGACCCACGAACATGTTTGAACCCCTCCTCCGTTGCGAGCGTCATGTTCTGATTCGCATTCGCGGCATTATACGGCACTGGAGGATGCGCGGTAGGATGATCCGCAGCGCATTTGGCGGCGCCGACGTAGTTACCTGACAGCGCACCAATGGGCCCATCGCTTGGCTCCGGGCCTGGGGTCGTCAGCGGTGCAGGGGCGGAGGCGACGGTGGGGATGGAGTAATCCGGATGATCAAAGTCGAAAGCATTGACGAGGTTAGACATGTGAGCGCGGCGCCAAGGAGGGATCTCAGCGCTGCGGACGTTGGTGTAACCTTGAGCTTCGAGCCAGGTTTCCACGAAGAGGGTTTGGGAGTTGTGGTCGGCGGGTTCTGTGAAGACATTGCCGCCACGGGTCCAGGGCGAGACGATGAAGAATGGCACGCGGTAGCCTGGTCCTACGGGCGTGTAGCCTGAGATGTTGTAGGGGTCGTCCATCCATTCTCCGACGGTTCCTGATGGGGCGTGGAAGGGTACGACGTGGTCCATGTAGCCACCGACTTCGTCGTAGGAGATGAAGAGTGCGGTGTCTTTGGCGCTAGCGCCTGAGGTGATGGCGTCGATGATCTGGTTGTAAAGCCAGGCACCATCGGAAGGTAGGTAGGGTTGATGCTCTGTGAGTTCGCCAGGTCCGATGATCCAGCTGACTTCAGGGAGGTTGCCAGATTTGGCGTCTTCGTAGAATTTGTCGAGGCCGATATAGGAGTTGCCGAATTTGGTCAAGGGGTTCGACGTGTCGTTGCTGGCGTCTTGATATTGCTGGAAGTAAGCGAGCATGTTGTCCTATTTCATCATTCACTCGTCAGCCTCGACTCCTTTCTCTACGAAACGAATCGAATCGAAACCAACCTCGAAATTATCAGCATCCTGATAAACCTGCCATGAAACCCCCGCAGCCTGCAGATACTCCGCATAACTCTTCCACTGCATGGGGAAACAGTTCAAATGCGGCGCCTCACACCCGGGCGTAGCAGAATTATCCAACATCATATCCCCCTGCCCATCAGGATTACTCGGCGTCCCAGGGTTGTTCACCGTGCCCGTCATCCAAATAATCCGGTTAGGGTCCGTCGCCGCCAGGATACTCTCCTGATACATGTCCGCGATCGTCCAGCCGTCTGCAACGTCGAAGTGCGTGGGGATGTCTTGACGTTTGAAGTAGCCTAGGGAGTAGGGGGAGTTCCCGGCGACCCATTGGTTGGAGAGGCCGTTGTTGTAGGAGGCATGCATGGCTTGCCAGGAGTAGCCGCCGCCGCTGGTGCATCGGGTTGCATCGGGCCAGTCGCCGCCTAGGTAGTTGAAGTACCAGGGGGTTAGTTGGGAGACGGCGGTGCTTTGCTTTGAGGAGACGGGTTGTTGGAAGGTGCTGCGGCCGTCAGGGTTCACTTGGACGTTGGGGTCTGCGAAGCCTCGTACGCCGGGCATGGTGCCAAAGTACTGTTGTAGTGTCAGTCTTCGTAGTCGATCATGTATGAGTTTTGGCATCTTCTTACGTGGTCGAAGCCACGATTCTCCTGCCCATCGTCAGTACGCTGCCAACATCGCGGTCCTCACTTCACCTCTCTTACCTGCATAAACAACACAACATGTTTAATATCCTTCAACGACCCAGCCGAAGCGGCCGCAACAAAGCCAGCAGCAACAAGTCCCTTCATCTCCAACATCTTGACCAGCAAATCCTCACTCTCACAGAGACCTCCCCCATGTCAGCGACGGCCATCACTAAAGTACCCATCAGACTTTTCGCCGTCGGCGTAGCAATGCACAGTCGCAACAGTCCCACGTGCATTCGTCAAGCTTTCCAGAAGCATCGCGGCCAAGTCTAACAAACTCTGTTCCTGCTCAGCTTCCGCATTAGGAAACGGCAGACCCTCGTCTAGAGTGGAGGTGAATGAAAGGATCCAGACCCTGCATAAGAACGCCTTGGACCCTCCAGTCCTGTGCGAAGTTTCGACACACGTGCAGCTCGGTGGGAATGCCGGCACAGGCGAAGGTGGATCGTCAGCATGTGGAAGGGTGGGTGTTTGTGATGTAACCGTGCAACGAGAACGTTCTGCTCTTGGCGAGGTTGCAACGCAGCGCGATAATCGCCTGCATGAGCTCGAAGCTGTTGTGTCACAGTAATGCCTGTCTCAAGCGAACCAGTCTTCCCGGCTCGCCACAGTGCTTCCCGAGGACGTGCGCTTTCGTTCGTCTCGAGGTCGAGTCCTTGAGCTGGATCTGACACGCAGAATGCTGCGTCCTCTTCTTCTCTTGCACTTCTTCTGAGAGAGATGGAGAAGAATGGAGCTTGGAAGAGGAAGTGGAGGTTGATACTTCCTACAGCTGCCGTGCTGGCCACGGTTGTGCTTTTCTTCATCTTGTATCCGAAGTTCTATCTTCATGGCAGCTGGACGAACGAGGAGCTCTACAACGCTGATGGAAATCCTGAGATCGAGCAAGAGGAGTTGGGACATGGACCTGTCACTCACCCAGCGGTCGAGCCTAACGATTTCAGCATTCGTCTGCATCCAGAGCAGCATATTCATCGAGATCCCGAGACCATCGGACTGGTATGGAATATCACGAAAGGCATTCGACGACCAGATGGCGTAGCGAAGGAGGTGTACTTGATCAATGATGAGTTTCCTGGACCGACCGTTGAACTACGATCTGGTGATGAGTTGCTGGTGACAATTCGAAATCAGCTAGAGGAGGAAGAAGGGGTAGCGATCCACTGGCATGGCCTGCGAGTCGAAAATGCCATGGATGGCGTTGTCGGTCTGACACAGTGCGCCATACAGCGCGAATTCACATACCGTCTGAAGATCCCCGACGATCAAGCCGGCACTTTCTGGTACCATTCGCACTCGGAGCTGCAGCGGGCAGATGGTCTCTTCGGCGCTCTCATCGTCCACAGGCCGGCAGTAGCAGATTCCACCTCAGACCTCCAGAAATACGACTACCAGTACGAACAAGTCCTGATGATCGGCGACTGGTACCACCGCCCAGCATCAGACGTCCTGGCAGATTACACGAACTGGGAGAACTTTAAGATCGAACCAGCTCCAGACTCCATGCTACTGAACGGCGTTGGATACTTCGAATGCTCCATGGCCACGAGAGCGCATCCTCTGGACTGCAACCGACAGAGTTTGCCACATTTGACGCTTCCGGCTCGGACGAGGCTGAGGATTGTCAATACGGGAGCTTTGACGGGGTTTACAGTCTCTGCCACAGGCTTTGTCATGACGTTGCTGGAGGTCGATGGAGGGCATGCCGTCGAACACGTCCGGTCGCGAAAGGCAGGAATTCTGTATCCCGGCGAGAGAATGGACTTGCTGTTCGAACGATCTGGCCATAATGACTATGAGTCGGCGTGGTTTACAATCGCTCTCGATCGCGAGAATATGCAGTTCCCCAATATGGCTCTGACGCCGACGCAGCAATTTGCCATTGCGCCTCCGATGGACAACGAACATGTTCCCGCGCACGAAGAAGCCAGTGTGAAGTCCAGAGCGTCGGAAGAGGTCCCCTGGATCGATCTTGCCAACATCAATGGCTCGAATGTTCCATCAGGCGAATTGCCCGAGCAAAGCGATGAAACGATCCTGCTGTATGCCTCCATCAGCTACCTGACACAATACGAATACCGACCCAAGGGCTTCATAAACCACACATCTTGGTCCTTGTCTAACTCCAGCAACAAGCCGCTCCTCGCATTAGACCGCATAGCCTGGCCGACAGATCCCTCACCCTTCGTTGTGCAGGCTGAGCAAGGCCACTGGATCGACTTAGTCATCAACAACATCGACGACAAGGGCCATCCCTTCCATCTCCACGGGTATGACTTCTACGTCCTGTCCGTACACCGCGCGAGCCGAGTTGGGGCTTACGAGCAGTATAATCCTTTCGACAAGGAGAAGGAACCAGCGGGCGGGCCGATGAATCTTGTGGATCCGGTGGTCAAGGACACGATTTATATACCGAGTCAAGGGTATGCTGTGTTGAGATTTCGAGCTGACAATGTTGGGCTGTGGCTTGTGCATTGCCATGTTCTCTGGCATGAAGCTGTTGGGATGAATATGGCGATCCAGGTTGGGGAGGATGGAAAAGTTCGGAGCGAGGACGTGGGGATGACGATTGATCAGTCTTGTAAGGGTTGAGACTGCATTGGAGATGGGCATGGCATCTCCATGACGTCTATTCAGTCCTCAAGGACGAGTCTTCCGCGTCTGAGGCCTCGCGTCTCAGAGTCCCAAAAGGCCTGTCCAGAGGCCGAGTCCGAGGCCAGTCTCTGCCTCTGGGTGCTTTCGGGCTGCGCATCAGGCTGTCGCAGACTTTCGAAGTGAAGTTGTACTGGCAGAAGCTGGGGCTTAGTATGTTGACGGGTCGCGTAAAGGAGACGTGAAAGTCGAAAGACGATGCAATTGCCTTTCCAAATTGCGGCTTGCATTCGCCGACGAGCCGAACGCGAGACATGAAGCGACAGAGGTCGAGGTATCAGAACAAAATCGATTTGTTATTCGGTTCTGCAGTCTACTACTTGCAACATGTACTTTTACGTACTTATGAAACGTCACGATCTGTACCAGCAGATACCAGAGGTCTGACCATGAGTCTTCTTGCTAGGCATATGAATAGGTCAACACCAAACCATGTTCATCTCGGCCCCCCACTTTCTTTGGTCAACGTCTGGCGCCCCCAAAGTACAAATAGTTCCGCCAGCTCCATGTCGGGCTCTGCTCCCTGCAGGTACAAAGGCAAGAGAGCTCGCTGCGGGACAGCATTGCTCCTGACCTCACCCAATTTTCTCCGCTCGGCCTTTGATCAGAATGAGAGCTGTATAGCTTGGACGTCACGCTGGATTACACGGAAGTATTCTCTCCCCTTTCTCTATACTCTTTCTTTCCTCGTCTCAATTTCTGCAAAAGATAAGTCGGAAGCAATTGAAAGAAGAACCCTCTCGCTCTCGAGCACGACCACCGACGACACTCGCAAGAGGTCAAGACACTCACCATGGCGCCCCTCAACGTCTGCATGATAGGCACAGGCGAATACACCACAGGCTTCGTAGGCACCGGCGCCTCCACCAGCGACAAAAAAGTCGGCGTCGTAGGCCTCACCCTCTTCGACCTGCGCCGCCGCGGAAAGGTGGGCTCCCTCTCCATGGCTGGAGTCTCAGGCTCCAAATTCCCTTCCATCCGGCAACACCTGCACAACAACATCTCCCTCGCCTACAACAACCTCGACACAACCTTCGCGTCCTACCCGGCGGACGACGAGAAGGATCCGGACGCGTATAAGAAAGCCATAGATGCTCTGAGTCCTGGCGATGCGATTACGATTTTCACGCCGGATCCGACGCATTACCCCATTGCGTTGTATGCGGTGCGGAGGGGCGTGCATGTGATGATTACGAAGCCTGCGACGCAGTTGTTGGAGCATCATATCCAGCTCATGAAAGAGGCAAGGGAGCATAACGTTCTCGTGTATATCGAGCATCATAAACGCGTATCTTCACCCCTATCACCTTCCCCTTCCCAACCCAATATACTGATTCATATGTGTGTCCTAGTTCGACCCAGCCTACGCCGACGCCCGCAACCGCGCCCTCCGCGGCTCCCTAGGCTCCTTCAACTACTTCTACAGCTACATGTCGCAACCCAAATCCCAACTCCAGACCTTCTCCGCCTGGGCGGGTCGCGACTCCGACATCTCCTACTACCTCAACTCCCACCACATCGACATCTGCGAATCCATGGTCGCCCACACCCACCGCCCCGTACGCGTCACAGCCTCAGCCTCCAAAGGTATCGCTACAGGACTAGGTTGCGATCCGAAGACCGAGGATACGATTACCTTGCTCGTAGACTGGGAAAGCCTGGAAGGGAGTGAGCGAGCTACGGGTGTGTATACGGCAAGCTGGACAGCGCCCCAAAAAGCTGGCGTCCACAGTAACCAGTACTTCCACTACCTCGGCTCCAAAGGCGAAGTCCGCGTGAACCAAGCGAAACGGGGTTACGATGTTACCGAAGACGAGAGTGGACTGACGTGGTATAACCCTTTCTACATGAAATACGCTCCGGATGAAGAGGGGAATTTCGCAGGGCAGTCCGGCTATGGATACATTTCTTTTGAGAAGTTTGTGGACGCCATCGCCAGCTTGAAGGAAGGAAGGGCGAGTCTAGAGGATCTGGATAAGAGAGGTTTGCCTACGCTGGCGAATACTATTGCTACGGGGGCGATTCTGGAGGCGGGGAGGAGGAGTTTGGATGAGGGGAGGAGTGTGGAGATTTTGAGGGGAGCCGGTGGGGAGGAGTGGAGTTTGAAATGAGATGATACTCGAGATGGGAGGTGGTTGAGGTTGTTAAACGCTGGACGTAGGCCAAAAAGCACGATGCAGTACAGGGGGTTGGTATCGAGCGGTCTTCGCAACTTCGGGGCCCAAAAAGCAGAAAATCAAGACAAGACAAGACAAGACTTGCGTCAAAACGACAGATGGGCTTTGGATCAACGCTCATTCTCCTCTCCTCTCCCTTCTCTCCCTGTTCTTTCCTCCCTCCCAAATGTCAACCTCCTCCATCTCAAAAATCAATCTCCATCTCCCTCACATCAAATCTACCTTATCTCACCATCCCCTCCAATACCAACCGGCGTACCCTCCAAAGCCGGCTTTGCCTCACTGGTGCCATTCGTATGAACAGGAGTCTCGCTCCCTTCGTTCAAGTCCTTGCGAGCATTCTCCAGCACAGCAGCAGATGCAGCATGGGAATCGTTCAACGTGTCCTTGACATCCGCAGCTGCGTCCGCAGCAGGGACCTCTTCTTCTGCAGGCAAAATCGACTCATCACCCACAACGCTGTCATCAACCCCGGCAGTAGTACCCTTCGAAGCACTCTTCCCACCCTTCGCGTGTCCGTTCGTCTTGGGCCGCAGTGGAAGCTGCTTCTGTCTCGGAGGGCTCTTCACTTCCGTCTTCTCCTGGGCTCCTCTCGCCGCCGACGCAGCGGTTGGTCTCGTCATGCGCTCGAGGAAGCTGCCATCGACCGGCGCGGCGGGCTTCTTGGAGGCATTGTTGGACGATCGAGATTCGGGCCGGCCGGCGATTGACGAGCGTGGTGTGGGTCTCGCAGAGGCGGGTTTGGGCTGCGTGCGAGTTGGTGCAGGAGCTTTGGCTGTGTTTGTAGCGGATTCGAGACGTGCGCGGGAGGCGGCTGTTGGTGCGGTCAGTCGCGAGGAGATGTCGAGGGGTTTCGTGGTCTCTCGCGGTTTGGGCTTGGGTGCGGTGGCGGATGATGCAGGCGGTTTGTCTGCTGCTGCTGCGCGAGCGAGGTAGGCGGCCGTGGGTGCTGTGAGGGAGCTGCGGCTGGGTTTCTTGGTGGGTGCTTTGGCGGACGAGGCGGATTTGGGGGACTTGACGGAGCTCATGGATGCTCGAGGCGCCTTGTTGGTCGAGATGGCACTCGGCTTTGTCTTTGCTGGTGCGTCTTTTCTCAAGTCCTCGGCGACGGGTGGGAGGGCTTCACCGCCGCTGACAGCTTCCTCACTGGCTGGGTCTGCTGGCTTCATCTCTGCTGGCTCTTCTTGCTCGCCAGTCACGGGCTTGTCGGGGTTCTCAGGCTCCTTGTTGACGGTCTGAGCAGAAGCCATGCCCAGAACTTTGGTATTATCCTCTAACGCAGGAGTCTCGATCGCCTGCTCAGGGATCATATCCGCCACGCTCGAAGTCCTCTCCCTCCTGTCTCCCTCAGACTCGATCGCATTCCTGACCATCTCCAGCGCATCTCCACTGTGTCCCTCACTCATACTTGCTCTTCTCAAGCCCGCACTACTCTCCCTTCTATGCTCCGTCATAGTAGCATCATTCTGCTGCTGCTCAGCTGCCAATGCCGCCATGGTGGGCTGGACAGGTATGAAACTCGCTCTGACTCTCGATCTCGGGCGTGGATGTTCCTGTGCGTCTGGACTCAAAGTTCCAGCTGGGGAGCGTCCTCGAGCGTCGCTGGCAGTGTCAGAGGACTTGTTTTCGAAAAGTGATCGGAGGTTGCGGACGGCAGAGTTGGAGCGTTGTTCGGAGGACATTTCTGGGTGGAGGAAGGAGTTGGGGTTAGCGGGTGGTCTCAGGGTGATAGCGTGCGGTGAGTGGAATGTCTTGTCGGCATTGAGCCAGTATGCATAGTAGGTAGATGGTCGAGGTTGATAATGGGGTGCTATGAGGACAAATAATCGTCCTCGCCAACCTGAAACGGCGCAATGGCCATTCAAGGGTATATCAGGGGAGTGCAATGGTTAATATAGCGCCAGATCATCTGCCAGGGTGGTGGATTGCATGTGCAATTGAAGAGGGTAATAATTGATTCACTCACATTGTCAGATCAAGTCTGCAGCATCGTCACGATCATGCGGCTCGTCAGCTGCAGGAGTGTTGTTCGGCGAGCAGGGATGTCAGGTCGAGAAGTCAACAAGACGGCAGGCGTTGATTGGGGAGTTTGGAAAAAGGGGCTGTCGTAACGGTCTTGACTAAAGATGACGTCGGGGTTGAATCGAAACATCAACGACAGCAACAATGAACATCCGACTAACTCCCACCTATCGAGTACGTTCACTTGTATATCTTGCTTCAACGCGTATGCCACACGTCTCGAGTCATGGGCAGAGGGAGAAAGATATATCAGATGCCGACCTCATGCTGCGGCACTTCACCGCCCTGCCGTTAGACGCTCGAGCTACCACTCAACTCTCCGAATCCTTCGAGACAACACGTTGGAAGAACAACACGCGATTTTACCAGGCTGAGGCCAAGCCATCACGAAATCCATCTGAGAGTAACCTTGCGACCAACAAAGATCCATTGCCATGTGCTACCCGGTACCTGGTTGTACTCGACTCGGATCACACACTCCGAAAGAAGCACATCTCGCGTTCCTCGTTCTTCCCCGCAAATCCACCTGCAGGACAAGACCTTGTGGCTTCATGGTACCACAGTACCACCTCCTCCAGCATGTACAGCTTCAGCTTTCCCCAAGTCCGCACTGCCGCCGCAATAAGCACATACATACCTATATACCCCTAGCGGAGCTATAGCTTATGCCTCACGGTAGGCCAACAACCACCCTCTCATTAGTACATCCACAACCATGAGTCCAACCCTCCTAGCCCTCCTCGCCCTCCTGGCAGCAGGTCTCCTATACACCATCCTATTCATCGGCCGAAGAGAAAAACACCTCCCCCCAGGTCCCCCAACCCTCCCAATCTTAGGAAACCTCCCTCAAGTCCCCCTCAAAGGCGCTCACTTCCAATTCACAAGATGGGCTCGCGAGTACGGCGGTATCTACTCCCTCAAGCTCGGCACAGGAACCGCTATCGTCCTCACAGATCGCCGACTCGTGAAGGAACTCGTGGATAAGAAGTCTTCGAAGTATTCCGAACGTCCTAAATCCCACGTCGCCAACCTCATCAGCGGCGGCGATCATATCCTCTTGATGGACTATGGTGCTCAATGGCGCGACACCCGCAAACTCCTCCACGGCACCTTCATGGAGAAAGTCTGCGACGACTCCCACATCCACCTCCAAGAAGCCGAAGCCCGCCAGATGCTCCGCGACTACCTCCTCGCACCCCAGGACCACATGCTGCATCCGAAACGCTTCTCCAACTCTGTGACCATGTCTCTCGTCTGGGGGATCCGGACGCCCACCCCGCATACGCGGCATATGGAAAGGCTGTATAGTCTTATGGAAGTGTGGAGTAAAGTGATGGAGCCTGGGGCTACGCCGCCGGTGGATATCTATCCGTTTTTGCATTGGTTGCCACAGAAAGTGTTTTTGAATTGGAGGGATCGGGCGATGCATGTTAGGAGGGAGATGAATAGTCTTTATGCGGACTTTCTGCGGGATATTCGGGCGAGGAGGAAGAGGGAGGGGGGTGGGAGGGGGTGTTTTATGGATAAGGTTCTCGATCAAGCGGAGAGTGAGAAGAGGATGGAGGGTTTATCTTACGAAGACCACGAATTGTGGTTCATGGGCGGAACGCGTACGTCTTCCTCTCCTCTCTTGTCCCTTGCCACTGTCCTACACAATGAACCAAACTAACGTGCACGTTCGATCTAGTAACAGAAGGCGGCAGCGATACAACCGCCTCCCTCCTAACAGCCTTCGTCCAAGCCATGGCCACCTCCCCCACCATCCAACGCCTCGCCCACCGCGAACTCGACACCCAGATCCCCGCCTCCCGCTCCCCAACCTGGTCCGACTACAGCAATCTCCCTTACATCGCCGCCTGCGTCAAAGAAACCCACCGCTGGCGACCCGTGACACCCCTAGCATTCCCGCACGCCCTGGCATCGGACGACACGATCAATGGCTATCGTCTTCCTGCGGGAACGACGGTTATCGTGAATGCCTGGGGGATGCATATGGATCCTGAGCGCTTCGGAAATCCAGAAACTTTCGATCCAGCACACTTTCTGGGTAGTACGAAACTCGCGCCTGATCTCGCCAACGGCAAATGGGAAGATCGCGACCATTATGGCTATGGTGCTGGGAGGAGGTTTTGTCCGGGGGCGCATCTTGCTGAGAGGAATCTGTTTCTTGCGATGGCGAAGTTACTTTGGGCTTTCGAAATCCGTCCCAAACGTAGAGATGATGGAAGTAAGGAGGTTAATATTGATTGTGATCCCATAACAGGCTACTCCGAAGGTTTCCTGGTCTGCGCGAAAGACTTCGAGTGCGAGTTTGTGGTGAGGGGAGAGGAGAGGCGGGAGACGATTTTGAGGGAGTTTGAGGAGGGGAAGGGGATCTTTGAGGGGTTTGGGGCGGTGGGAAGTGAGAGGGCGTGATGAGTTTCGACGTGTGCGATGTCTTTCTTAAACGAGGGACTGTAGAGGGGATGGGATGGGGTGCTGTTGTGAGATGTGCGATGGGATGAAGGAGTGGTGGGCTAATGGGTTGGAGATGAAGACGTTGGCGAGGGGGAGGAGGGAGGAGGGAGATGATGGGTAGATGTGAGGGATCAGTCAAAGAAGAGCGACGAGCGACGACTGATTCAACGTTGAGCGGGTTGCTCGTTGATGAGAGAGACATGATGTGACGACGCTGATGTAGGATCCTGTCAAATATTACGTGAATGCTTCTGACACTGCCTCTAACTGTTACAGCAGGTATATCGAACTTTGGGTATCGTTATGTATCGTCGTAAGTCAATCAATCGCTGCAACGAAACAAATCACTCCTGTCCTCTTTGTCAAAGATCCGCCAGAAAACTCGAGTAAACCCATTCCCTCTCTACCATCTCCGCCTCATCCTTTCCCTCAGCACACCCAGCAAACCC
This sequence comes from Zasmidium angulare, assembly GCA_002786045.1. NCBI lineage: Eukaryota > Fungi > Ascomycota > Dothideomycetes > Mycosphaerellales > Mycosphaerellaceae > Zasmidium > Zasmidium angulare. The sequence continues at coordinate 123,465 of NHNX01000003.1, forward strand.
CTCGCCAGTCCCATCCCACCCCATCAACCGGTTCGCCACATCGTTAACATAGCCCCTCTCACCCCTGACGCCCGCATCCAGATCCCCTTCCACCACAGCCCCCGAATTCCAAGCCCTCGCGACGGCGAAGTAGTCCCCCACAGCGACATTCGCAAACTTCGGCTTGCCGATCAACAGATCATGAAGGCCCGGTCCCCTTCTCCTCGCACCCTTCACACCCTCCTTGAGCATTTGCGTGATGCTCGCTTGCGGGCTAGCAGGGTTGAATTCCGAGCCTTTGTAGGCGTGGAGGATGCCACAGCGGGGTTCGGGGCCTGTGCAAGGGGCGTTGACGTTTCCATCAGATTCCTGTAGGATGATGGCGAGGAGGAAACGCGGGTCGAGAGAGAATTCTGAGGAGACGGTTTCGAGGGCGACGGAGAGGTAGTGTTGGAGGTAGATGTCGCCGCTGTTGGCGGAGAGGATGCGTTCGCGGTTGAGGTCCCAGAGGGTGGTGTAAGGGAGCCATTGGGAGGAGGGTGGGTAGGACTTTGGGTCGCCTTTGTAGCAGCGGTAAGATGAGGATGAGGGGTCTTGTGGTGATGACGGTTGTTGTTGTGGTGGTGGTGATTGGGGTATGATGTCGTTCTGTGCGAAGCGTTGTTGTTGCGCAGGGTTCTGCATTTGCGGGATGTGGTTTATTGAGGGTGCATCGTTGGCGATTGGTTGGGCGTTGGCGAGGGTGAAGGGCGAGGCTGCCAATGCCGAGAGGAGCATGAGCTCGAAGGGGATGAGAACCATTGTCTTGGCTGTTGTTGTAGTAAAAGTGTGGATTCGGCCGAAGAAGAAGCACCAAACGTGCGTCAGAAGAGACAGCAGACACCCAGTCTTAAGACTCCGAATCGATCAGCTGAACCAAGAAGACGTGACAATCCCGTGATGAGGTGCCTGCACAGCTATCTGACGCGATCGCGAAGGACGAATTCCAGCCAAGCAATCTCAGCCAGCGATATGGGACAACGTGCTGGCTTTAAACACGCATGCACTCCAAACGAACGAGCAGACGGCGGCGGCGTAGACTCCAGGACGAGCCTTAATTCTGGACAAGCACCAGCAATGGAGCAGACTAAAATCCATAGCCAAAGACTATAATTAGGGGTTTGGAGATAGTGTGATGGAGGCAGTGCGAGACTTGACTTTTTCGAGGTTCTGGTAAGCTGATTTAGGCCACCGCTCTAGCACATGGTAGCATCCCGTACTGTCGTACAGCCCTGGAGTCTTCGTCAACGGACGGACGGCCGCCGCGGGATCCAGATTATTGGTGATAAGTGCGAGTGCGAAAAATGCCGCAATGCTACATCTCCATGATTTCCTGCCGTGGATCGTCTTTGCGTGCATGCTTGGTGTCATCTGCATGTTGCCTCTTAAGGGTATACACCTCGAAGCCACTTATTTCTTCGCCCCATCTCTGCTCTACCCTCCCGGGCATCTCATGATAGCCGGCTCTCGTAACACTCGCTTGCGCCAGTCATCAACGGCTTGCTGGCGGTGGGTAATTCTGGGTGTCAATGGCGTCGAATACGACCCTCGCCAGCCAAACAAGACCTGACCAAACATCCGCTGCGCCTTCTTGAGGCTTGCGGCGCTGACAGCTGAGAGAGGACAAGCAGCCCGAAGGATCGAAATTTGGGGGCTACACGACAGCAGGAGCACAGACAGCGGCACAACCCACAGCTAAGCTTTCTCTCTAGCGCCAAACCTTCCTGATCCCAGACGAAGATTCGAAGAAACGTGCAATGCCTGACCAATACCTCCACTCCACAAGACAATGGCCGCGACGAAAACGCTGAGGATCGGTTCGTTCAGCTCCAACACCGCCACCCACCTTCCGTTCATGCAACTAACCCATTCTCAGGCCTCATCCCCGGCGATGGCATTGGCCGAGAGGTCATCCCCGCCGGCCGACGCATCCTCGAAGCTCTACCCGCCTCACTGGGTCTGAAGTTCTCCTTCGTAGATCTCGACGCCGGCTTCGACACATTCAAACGGACGGGAGCTGCGTTACCTGATGCGACGGTCGAGACGCTGAAGAAGGAGTGTGATGGGGCGTTATTTGGTGCTGTGAGGTAAATACATCACCATGACGGATCAACATATATATCGAAGAACGACACGCTGATCCAGGACTGTATTACAGCTCCCCCATAACTGCCACAAAAGGCTACAGCTCCCCCATCGTCGCCCTCCGCAAAAAGCTCGACCTCTACGCCAACGTCCGCCCCGTCAAATCCGTCGCCCCAACCCCCTGCTTCCCCGACCCCATAGACCTCGTCATCGTGCGCGAAAACACCGAGGATCTCTACGTCAAAGAAGAGAAGACCTACGATGGACCCAACGGCAAGATCGCCGAGGCCATCAAGCGCATCTCCGAGAGCGCGTCCCACAGAATAGCCACCATCGCGGGGGAGATCGCTCTGCGCCGGCAGAGAGTGAGGGAGAGCACGGGGGAGACGTCGCGGAAGTCTATGGTGACGGTTACGCATAAGAGTAATGTTATGAGCCAGACGGATGGCCTCTTCCGCACCACAGCCCGCAAAGCGCTGGAACAAGCCAAATTCAAAGACGCGGGCATTCTTCTCGACGACCAAATCGTCGACTCAATGGCCTACAAACTCTTCCGCGAACCCTCCTCTTACGACGTCATCGTCGCACCAAACCTCTACGGCGACATCCTCTCCGACGCCGCCGCTGCCCTCGTAGGCTCCCTGGGCCTCGTGCCCTCCGCCAATGTCGGTGATGGATTCGCTATTGGGGAGCCTTGCCACGGCTCCGCGCCGGATATCGAGGGAAAAGGGATTGCGAATCCTATTGCTACGCTGAGGAGTGTGGCGCTGATGTTGGAATTTATGGAGCAGGAAGAGGCCGCGGCAAGGATTTATCAAGCCGTGGATGCGAATCTTAAGGAGGGCAAGTTGCTGACACCTGACATGGGTGGAAAGGCCAAGACTGACGAGGTCGTGAATGATATCATCAAGCGGTTATAGATGTAGATGGTGTATAGACCAATCGTCGAAAAGTTGGATATATATGTATGTGTGGCGCTAGACTCTGTGCCGGCGGCTAGCTGCCATAATGGGTCTTTCAGTTAGGTCTTCGTGGTGAGATCCTGTCGCAGAAGTCTGTTAGCCAATTAAGTGAGAGTGAGACATGGATCCGTTCTCTCACCTTGGTACCGAATCCTGGACGCCTTCACCCTGAAGCTGCCTTCGTCTGCAGTTGCTTTCGACAACCTCTCTCTAACCTCACAGGCTCGTGCTCCTCTTTCATCCAAAGCATACGCTGCCGCACCTTCAACATGACATGACATGTCTCCCGTCTTCATGTTCTGCCCTGGGCCTCGACTTCAAACTTCTTCCTAATCAAGCTCCTCATCGCTGCCCCCAGACGTCTTGACCTCGTCCTTCTTGCTATCCTCCGCTGCAGCCTCATTCGTCTCCGCCACCTCCTCCTTAGGCACAAGCGTAAACACCACGACGAAAAGCGGCTCGTCGGTCGCGCGGTTCTTGAGCACGTATCTGAGCGCGTGAGATCTTGGCATTAGCCCAGGTATGTCAGTATTAAAGAACGCAGCAGCTGATGACACATTATACGAGATGCGTGGGAGGGGAGGGAGTAGGTAAAGCGCTGGAGGGGAACGAGGGACGGGCAATGTCATACCTGAGTGGTTGTTGTCCTGAACTCGCCCAACTGCCCAGCACAGGAATCGTAATCCCTGGGAGGAAGCCGTAGGCTGGGAGTTTGAGAGAGAAATCTGTTGCACAACAGTCAGCACTTCGCTCAGACCACTCCCATCAGAGTGGGAAAAGTCGACCCACCATTGAAATCCAAATAAGGATTGAAAAAATCCATACTATATTCCCTCCCCTTCTCAAACGTGAAACTCTTCAACTTCGCCTCCTGCAAGAAATGTTTCTGCCTCGCCGCACTCTCACTCGGCATTCCCAACTCCTCTCTCACGTTCTCCCCATCCCCATCCGCGCCCTCCTCGAACACAGACACCTCCTCATTCGCGCGCACCTCCTCAACCTTCTCCTGCTCTTTATCGTCCTTCGGTCCAATCCTCAAAACATTGATCGAACTCAACAGCGGCCCGTAAAGATACGGTTCATCCGCATAAACATCCCCGTAAAGCCCCGGATCGATGAACCAAGTCGCAATCTTGAACGCCTGATTGAACCCCGGAGGTAACTTATCTCTAATCGGATGGTCGAAATCGTTCCCAAACACCAAATCGTGACCGTTCAGATCCTCTTTTGGGGTGAAGGTGAAGCTGAGGCTGTAGAGGTCTTTCTCGTGTTTCGGGTGTGAGAAGTAGGGCGAGGTTTGGGGAGAATCCTTCGGGAGGCCGCGGTAGTTTTGAATGCGGACGGCGAGGTTGGCGGTTAGGTGCGAGGTGGCTATTCGTATGGGTGTGGAGGTGTTGGGGGCGATGGGTTTTTGGTCTTCGTAGGTTGGGCCTGCGGTTACGGAGAGGATGTATTTGTCGGCCATGATGGGGGTTGTGCTGTAAGTGTCCAACCGCGGGGTTTGGGGTGGTGTTGGTTGAGGTGAGGTGGTGTTGTTGTGAAAGTGCATGGAAAGCGAAGTGGGATGGATTGCATGTGAAAATTGAGCAGACGTCATGCTGATCCGTGTCCGCTTAGGGAAGGAACACCACGCGACTTTTGCAGGGATTAAGATCGTAGTATTATTCGAGTATTGGAATGCACCGAGAGAAGAGTTGTATCTTCGTTTGTTCACTCCGCCACCGCTATGTCACTTCACTTCACTTCCTTATATCGGCGGGTATCACTAAGAAGATGCCCCCACCTGCCACGCACGCCACGTTCTATTACCATGCGTCTATCTTTTGGTTGTTTCTCGAAAACGCCCCCAAGATGCCTCTTTTGACAACCGCTTTTGAGCTTCCTTTCCTCTTTGTTCCTGATACTCGACTTCTTCGTCGTCTCCAAAACTCACAATCGAAGAGAAAGTTTTTACATAATGACCTCGTTTTGCACATCCTAAACATCACCATGTCAGTAAATATATTTGCGTGTGTAGAGTAGATGTTGTAGCTTACCCTCTTCAACTCCTTGTACGGCAAACACACACAATTCTGCACCCTCACCTCCTCCCCGACCGCACATTCCTTGCCCAAAATCGTAATACTCTGCACCTTGACCCCATTCTTCACCACACTCGTACTATGCTCCCTCACGGGCGTCGGCGTGCCTTCGACACGTGCCCAAGCCCCAATCCGACTGCTCCAGCCTATGATGGAGTACAGCACACAAGCATCGTGACGGACCTCGGCGTCTTCCAAAACGATGGCTTCTTTGATGCGCACACCTGCGCCAATGACAGCACGGGGCCCGATTGACACGTTAGGGCCGAGTTTGGCGGTGGGGTCGACTTGTGCGGTGGGGTGGATGAACACGGGCGGGAGGATGTTGGCCGAGGGTTTGGCGAGTTCGGGGGATTGAGTCTGGAAGGCTTTCATGAGGTACAGGGCGTTGGCGGGGACGGCGGAGCCGGCGGTTTTGATCTGGCGCCAGAAGTCCTTTGTTTCGAGGACGTAGAATTGGCGGGAGTCGGCGAGGTCGGAGAGGATGTCTTGTTCGAGACGGATGACTTCGTTCTTCTCGCCGTCGTCGTCGATTCCGCTGGGTAGGTAGGAGCTATCGAGGGCGTCGGAGGAGGGGTAGGAGACGAGGCGAGGGCGGTCTGTGCGGCGTTTGATGGCGGATTTGATGGAGGGGAAGAAGGCATCGGCGGAGAAGAGGTAGACGCCGCAGTTGATGAGGTTGGAGATATGGGATTCGGGCTTCTCAACGTAGTGCAGCACGCGCTTGCTGTGAGCGTCGCTGACGATGCAGCCGAAGTTGGTCGCGGCGTCGTTGGGCACGCGGGTGCCCAAGATCACGGCCTCGGCGTCCTTCTCTTCAAACAGGCGCAGCATCTGGTCAAGGGGGAAGGAGCAGCAGACGTCGGCGTTGAGGACGAAGAAGCGGTCGGGGCGGCCTTTCAGGATGGCATCGCGGAAGTGGTAGAGGCCGCCGGCGGTGCCGAGGGCTTGGTATTCGCGCAGGTAGCGGATGGAGATTTGAGGGTGGTCGCGGCCGCAGTCTTTGATGAAGTCGCGGAAGACGGACTCGTCGTAGTAGCCGACGATGAAGACTTCGCGGATCTCGGGGACGCGGGTGATGGCGGCGAAGCAGTGGGAGATGATGGGGTGGCCGGCGACTTCGAAGAGGGGCTGTCAAGGATATCAACATCAATTCTCTCCCAAATATGAGTTGGTGGTCGTACCTTGGGAAGGTCGAGGGACAGAGGTCTGAAGCGAGTGCCTCTTGAAGGACCGCCAACCTGATTGTATGTTCAGCCCACATCTATTCGTCTTGATTCCTCCTCATGCATACCAATATCACCGCCTTTGTGACCGCAGCGCCTCCTGACTTTCCTCGTATGGGGACTTGCAACGTGGCCATGGTTGACGGCTAGGGACTCGAGGACGCTGGCAGCTGGAGAGACGCAAGGAGGATTGCAGTGAGGAGGACTCGAGTTGTATGTGCTCTTGCAATTGGGTGTTTGTTATAGCAGAATGTGTGAACCGAGGCGAGGTGGTTGTTGGATGTTCTTCTGGGCGGTCAGTGTTGATCCGCAGGGGAAACCTCCCCACCAAATCCACCGTCACGAACGCCGGGGAAAGCTTAAAAGCTGACGTCGAGTTGCTAGGTCTCTCATCTTCACGTGCAATATGACCACCATCTCTTCATCAATATCATCCATCAATTTTCTTCATCAACAAACGCCGCCATCTTCACCCCGCGACGACAGGATCGTTATCTGATGATTAGTGTCGAAGATGTCTTGGCTGCAGTCGGCTAGATGGGCCTGGCGGAAGTCAGTCCTCGCGCAAGCCGACGCCCGCATCTTCAGGGCTGGCTGAAGAGCTGTCGAAAACGCCTTGTCCATCCACTCCAACAAGCCATCCAGACCAAGAACTCACAGCATAATCGCTACATCGAGTATCGAACAGGAGTTTATTCTCCGCCACGGCGCCCGCTCCGACTCTGCGTAGCGAGTGTCGTGAAGAGCCAAGACAAAGACGAAGATGCCTTTCTCGCTGCTGTCGCCATGTTACACGGTAGTACACGACATGATGGGAGTATGATCTTGCAATATCTCCCTATGGAACCCATAGTATCCTTCTCTTTCACATCAATTCCCCCAGTATCATCTCAATACACCCCCAGTCTGGGCCCTCACCTCCAATGGCTCGCTACCGCGGCAGCTGAAACATGGCTTGCGAGCAACGTGCCCCTAAAGAAGCTACACACGCCTCGACCACAAACGCCCACTCCAGAACTTCGCTTCCCTTGCCCTCGTCGCTCTCGTCCGTGTGTGCCAAAAAAGAATATATCCTAGTCATTCGTTTCCATATCTTTCGTTGCGCTGGCTGCACGTTTTCTGCTTGTCTTTTCTTGTTGTTTGATACCCCCATCGTGTTGATCCACGAGCTGCGAACATGTCTTTTCTCAACGCGACTGATAAGTCCTATGGTGATCTGGAGAGCGGCAAGAAAGCTATGGGTGTTACCGTCACAGAGTCGGAGAAGGATACTACCAGGCCGATTGTTGGACGGCGCAAGACTTCTGAACGAGCCATTGGAACTGCTGATAGCAGTGAGAAGCTGGTCTATGATGGCGATGAGGATGCTCTGACCAAAATTGGCAACTTCCTGTACAAGATCCATTCAGCGTCGATTCTAACACGATATGCGCTTTACATCTTGCCCGTGGCGGCACTTTTGGCGATCCCAGTCGTACGTTGAACAACGACATATACATTACACCACATCTGACTTATTATGATCAGGCCCTCACAGCCACCGTCTACAGCTCCCACTCCGCCGGCCAAGTCCGCCTCCTAGGCCTCTTCGTCTGGATCGAAATCATCTGGTTCGCCCTCTGGTTCTGCAAACTCCTCGCCCACGGCCTGCCCTTCCTCTTCGAAGCCGTCGCCGGCCTCATCAGCGGCGGAATCCGCAAATACTCTCTCGTCCTAATCTCCCTCGAGATCCCCGTCTCCCTCTTCTTCTGGTCCATCGTCTCCTACGGCACCACCCACGTAATCTGCGCCTTCGGTAACAAACCTGTCTGCACCACCGAACCATGGCTCCACACGATGCAGACGGTCTTCAAAGCGGGCATCGTCGTCGCAGCGATCTTTCTGGCGGAGAAGACGATTATCCAGCTGGTGTCGATTAACTACCATCGCAAGACGTATCATGAGAAGATCAAGGAGAGTAAGAAGTTGATCCGGTTGTTGGATCTCTTGTACGAGGCTAGTAGGACGATTTTCCCCGAGTACTGTCGCGAGTTTGAGGAGGAGGATGCGGAGATTCAGGGGAATACTCTTGCGGAGGTGAGGAATCAGTTGGCGAGGGCCGGGGTGCAGACGAAGGTCTTCAATAATATGGGGAGGGTGAGGGATAAGATGACTGCGTAAGTCCAAACGCTTCACCTCTAAAACTCCATCAACATCACTAACATCCTACTTATCAGTGCCTTCGGCGCCATGGCCTCAGACATAGCCGGCCGCGCCGTCTTCTCCACAACCTCCGCGCACGCCATCGTAATCGAAGCGCTCGAAACGCCCCGCGCCTCCAAAGCCCTCGCCCGCCGCCTCTGGCTCTCCTTCGTCTCCGAAGGCCGCGACATCCTCCTCAAACAAGACCTCCTCGACGTCCTCGGCCAGCAACGACTCGTCGAAGCCGAAGAGATCTTCGCGCTCCTCGACCGCGACGCCAACGGCGACGTCTCTCTCGACGAGATGGAGCTGCTCGTTGTGAACGCTGGCCAGGAGAGGAAGGACCGGGCTAGTTCGATGCATGATATCAGCCAGGCGATTGCGGTGTTGGACAGGCTGTTGAGTGGGGTTGTGTTGGTGGCGATTGCGTTTGTTTATGCGACATTTTTCTCCAAAACTTTCGCAAGCAAAACCACACAACTCTGGACGACATTCACTGGCCTTGCCTTCGCCATCGGAGGCACTGTCACGGAATTCCTCAGCTGCTGTATCTTCCTCTTCGTCAAACATCCGTATGTTGCCCCTCATCCACTATGAGTCGAGAAGATATGTTCACTGACGGTGTGATAACAGCTACGACGTCGGCGACCGCGTAACCATCTCCGACACCGAACTCCAATGCACCCGCATCTCCCTCATGTACTCCGTCTTCCGGCGCATCGACACCAACAGCACCGTGCAAATCCCCCACAACGTCGCCAACGCGCTCTGGATCGAAAACATCTCCCGCTCCAAAGCCATGAAGGAACGTCTCACGCTTTCTGTAGCGTCCACCACCAGGAACGAAGACATTGTAGCCCTAAGGGGTGAACTCACGAAGTTCGTCAACGCGGACGAGAATAGACGAGACTTCCAACCGGAACTGGACGTGGAGCTTAGGGGTGTGGGAGGTGATTTGAAGAGTTTGGAGTTGAGGGTTGAGGTGAAGCATAAATCGAATTTCTCTAATGAAGCTGTAAGGAATTTGAGGAGGAATAAGTTCATGACGGAACTGCTCGCCGCCGCACGACGAATCCCACTAGAGCCCCCAGGTGGTAGTGGTGCACCACTCGGTGACCCAAGCAACCCAGCGTACTCAGTCGCTGTTAGTGACTTGGAGGGTGTAGCGGCGAGGGAGAGGAAGAGGGTGGAAGTTGAGGGGAAGAGGTTGGTGCCGATGGGCGGGAGATATGAGGATTTGCAGGCTGTGCAAGGGGGTGTGGCGACTGGGTTGAGTGTTGGGGTTGCAAGTAGTCTACTTGGACGGCGAGGCAGTGCGGCGACTGCGAGGAGGTCTTTGGAGATAAGGAGGAGTGTGGAGAGGAGTGGGAGTGTGCTGGGGAGGTAACGAATAGGGTAGGAAATGATGGAACGAATCTCTTTGTTATGCTACATGTCGAAAGAAATATACACATGTATCGGAGGCTTGTTGACGCTCGAGGCCAAATGGAAAGCCGGATTCTCGCAGTTGGGATCGGACTCTCGGGCTTGTGCTATACGCCGCGGTGGCGAGGAGGAGATATGTCTGAACTTGGCATATGCAAGTTGATAGCAACGGGAGTGTGCACGGTAGTTGATTGTAAGTGAATGTTCTCGAGCAAGGATGTGTACTCGGGGAGTTAGGGAGGTGAGGTCGAGGGAGCCGTTCTGCTTCCGCGATTCTGCCGGTCAAGACTTCTCCTCAAGCCTTTGTTGCTCTGGGGTCTCCGCACTTTCACGCCAGCGAGAAGAGTCATCTCTTGTCAATGTGCCTTACCTTTGAGCTTGCCTGCCTGTTATGATGCACATCCAAGATCCCACGTCGGCAATTGAGTGCGCCCCAAACCGACGGCTCCGTGCGGGACCGACCTGGAGATCTGGAGCTTCTGCAGGAGCTGAGGAGAGCTCAGCTCTTGTCAAGCAGAGCGAAATCTTAACGATGATGCAGTTGAATACATTACTTCCGGCTACAAGTGCCATGGGAGACGTGCAAGACAAACGGGGGATATATACGTCTCCACACGTCGACTGACCAAGTAAGCCAAGTTGCTGAAGAGAACGCTTACACCTCCCAATATACTCTCTACTACATCTCTTACCTTCACCGCAACTCATCCTCATTCTCCTCCTCTCTCTTTGCTCCTCTTATATCAGAACCTACAACATGCAATTCCACGTCAACGGCTTCCAGGGCTCCCAAGACCCACTCATCACCCAGTTCCAAGGAACTGAGCCGGACTTCCAAACAAGTCTTCCCGAAGAGGTGGACGTCCTGATCGTAGGAGCCGGTCCTGCAGGTCAACTACTCGGAGCACAACTCGCAAGATTCCCGAACATCACCACACGCATCATCGAGTCCAAACACGGCAGACTCGAGCAAGGGCAGGCCGATGGGCTACAATGCCGGACAATTGAGATCTTTGAGGCGTTTGGATTTAGTGAGAGGGTGTTGAAAGAGGCGTATTGGGTTAACGAGGTATGAGATGGGTGTGATAAGGTGCTGAGGATATGTGCAAGAGCTGATTGTTGTGATAGACGACGTTTTGGTCTCCTACTGAAGATGGGAAGGGCCTGCGAAGGAGTGGACGGATACGGGATACTGAAGAGGGATTGAGCGAGTTTCCGCATGTTATTTTGAACCAGGCGCGGTTGCACGATCTCTGGCTGGATTGCATGAAGTGGTCTCCTACCAGGTTGGAGCCTTCGTACAGCAGGAAGATGGTGGAGATGACGCTTCCGAAAGGCGATGAGCCGGTTGAGGTCACGGTTGAACGAACAGATGCTGCGAACGAGGGTCGAAGAGAACATGTCAAGGCGAAGTATGTGGTGGGGTGTGATGGCGCGAGGAGTGGAGTACGAAAGACGATTGGGATTGAGATGAAGGGCGACTTTGCGAATCAGGCTTGGGGAGTCCTCGACGCTTTGGTCGTCACAAACTTTCCTGACATCAGACTCAAAACGGCCATTCATTCAGCAGAACATGGCAGCATTCTCATCATCCCTCGAGAAGGTGGCTACCTGGCGCGGTTCTACATCGAAATGGACAAGCTCAAACAAGACGAACGAGTAGCCTCCAAGAACGTCACAGCCGAAATCGTCGTCGACCGAGCGAAGAAGATCTTCGCGCCATATACCTTCGACGTACGACAAGTCGCTTACTGGTCCGTCTACGAAGTCGGCCAAAGACTAACAGACCACTTCGACGACGTCCCCAAGACGGAGCGCGACCAACGCAACCCTCGAGTCTTCATCACAGGCGACGCATGCCACACCCACAGCGCCAAAGCCGGCCAGGGCATGAACGTTTCAATGAACGACTCGTCAGTCACCTGATTTGCTGATGAGAAGGATTGCAACTGACTTGATGTTGATGCAGTTTCAATTTAGGCTGGAAACTCGCCTCAGTCCTCCACGGCCACTCCCCACCCAGCCTCCTCCACACCTACTCCGAAGAACGACAAGATATCGCCCGCGTCCTCATCGAATTCGACAGAGAAATGTCCCGCATGTTCGCCGCAAAACCCAAAGAAAACGCCTCGGCCGACGACACAGACTCCGTCGATCCAGCTGTTTTCCAGGACTTCTTCACGAGACAGGGCCGCTTCATGGCGGGCTTGCAGACAAAGTACAAACCCGGTCCTCTGACCTCCTCAGATACCACCTATCAACACCTAGCTCAAGGCTACGAAATCGGCACCCGCTTCCAATCCGACCTGGTCCTCCGCGTCGCAGACGCCAAACCCGTCCACCTAGGCCACACCTTCGACGCCGACGGCCGCTGGCGCCTCATCCTCTTCAACTCCTCCTCCGCCTCCCCCTCCTCGCCCACAACCCCACTCTCAACCCTCTGCGGCTACCTCTCAACCCACCTAATCCCCAAATACACGCCCTCGAATTCGGACATCGACAGCCTAATCGACGTCCGCGCGATTTTCACACACAGCCGCAAGACGTTTGAGATTACGGACTTGCCGGGTCTGTTGCTGCCGCAAAAGGGGAAGTTGGGCGTGCAGGATTATGAGAAGGCTTTTACGGATGAGGTCAGTTATGGGTTTGGGGGTGGCGAGTTGTATGAGAGGAGGGGGGTTAGTAGGGAGGAGGGGTGTGTGGTTGTTGTGAGGCCGGATCAGTATGTTAGTGCGGTTTTGCCGTTGGGCAGGGAGTGTGAGGGGATGTTGGAAACGTTTTTTGATGGGGTCTTTGTGGAAGTGAAGAAGGGTGTCAACGGGCATTGATCTGATTGTCACTTGAGTATAGACGATGAACAACGAACCAGCTGATATGTCACAGTCTACTTTCAGCGTCGAAGCGCTCAACTTCTTCCCAGAGCTCTGACTTTCATACACCGGCCCCTCGCGGCAGGCTACTTACTATTGAACGACTGTTGAGAGTTGCCATCTGAGTATGACGCCCCCATCCACGTCTCTGCAACAGTTGAGACCGCTTGTTGCGAACCTCGAAGATCCAGACATCCTCGGTTCGTGGAGAAAATCGTCGACTGGACCACGATCTGCCACGCTACACCCACCCGCGAGGATTGAAACCCGTCGCCCTGGGTGCCATGTGACGGACAGGGTTTCCACAAAACCCTACACTCTCCCGATGGTGTCCACATGGGGTATTGAGCAATGTACTGATGCAGCCTGCTGGCGTGTAGAGTGATCGTGTATACTCTCCGCTATCGAATACTCTTCGATCAACCCTAGACGAGACAGGCAAATTCCCCGACACGGCTGGCTAGTGGCACTTGACTGATGAGGTTGACATGAGGTGAAGTTGGGGTTTGAGGCTTCCTCGCGCCTGACGCATAGCCTCGCTCGGCAGCTTCGATGAAGACAGTACATGTACCCACCGCAAGCTGCCCTCTGCTGTAGCTCGCAGCATCTGGCAGCGTGATGCTGTCACCGGTCATCTGTCCAGGCGACACAGCAGCTACACTTCTGACTGGCTGTCTGCTCTGCCTGTTCTGACGCTACGAGTACTGTCTTGTACCACCCCTGCAATTGGTACTTTACTTCAATCGGCCTGGTTCTCGGAGATTTGGTCCTATAGAACAACTTTGATGAAAAGTCGAACTACTCCTCCATAATGCATACCCCACTACGCACCAACGCTCTAGTTGCTGACACCAAGCACCAGTCACAGCTGAAGATGAAGTCGAAAACCTGCGGTGGAAATACTGCTCTGGGTAAACCGCCCAGACACGGCAGATCTACAGCGGGAAGTGGAGAGGGCCGAGCAGGAAGGACACTTGACAACTCCGCAGCAGAAAGAAGCAGGAACAAGCCTAAGCTTCAACACTGCATGAACTGGACGATCATGGCGTGGCTTGGCTGCATGTATTGTTCTCCTTCGAGAGACAGCTGCCCGAAGAACACATCACGAGTCGAGATGCACGGACAACTGCGATTGGCGCTGATGGAGAATGGAGGAGCGCGGCTCGACGGTTCTGGATCGTCGTCGGTCAGCCAGCCCTGTGCTGTGATCGACTATACAACAACATCTTCTCACATCGAATGTGTCAGTTGACAAACGTCGGCGAGATTATCCTAGCAACGCTGTCATGAGCGCTACATCTGTACGTCTCACACCCGGCGTTCTTCTGCGACGCCGAAGACTGGCGCAGCCTTGCGGTAAAGTTCGTGTTCAAAGCGACTTTCACGAATCGAGCACACCGACTGACGTTCTACAGTATATTCTGAGAGTTTACAGCAGCCCACTCCGCGCCGGAACCGCCTCCCTCTTGAGCGACAATCTGTGCACTTTCGGATCGACCGACCTCACCTGCCCCTTCGAGCAGCTCGGAGGCGGGCTTCTGGAGTTCTTGTGGCTGATCAATTTATCCACCTCTGCCGCCACTAACGGCCCACAAGCACATCTTGTCGAGCTTCTATAGCTTGCCTTTTGACCTAGGTAGCTTGATGCATCCGTGGCGCCTTGGCTTTGCTCGACTTTCTTCAAACTTCACGTCAACTGACCTCGGGAAGGTTCCAACGCCGTTGTTGGTTTGTGGAGACCCCACAGAAGCCGGTGGAGGGCTGACAACGTTTTGAGCGTTTGCTCCACCAGCGTTGCCTCGAAGCGTTGTCGGACGTGGCTTTGCTTCGGCGCATGACCATTCTGAGGGGAAGCAAATCCTCAAGTCAAGCACGAATTATTGACGGAGGAGTTCGGTAGCTGCAATCACCGGCTCCATGTCACATTTTTATCCCATCTAAGAAGATGGAACGGACTTATTACAGGGAGTCACATGCAGACGGGATCCAGCCGCCGGTCCCGGCACCCAAAGTCAGGCAACCCTACACCAGCAAAAATTACGCTGATCGTATCCCACCGTGGAAAGAGATGAGAATCGTCAGGAGACGGATGGATCCCGTGGCCGCATCCACCCTCTTCACGCCAGAACGCCAACACTGCCCTCTTTTGCAGAGAACACACGGTCCTCGGCACCTGAGGCGTGCCCAAACATGTCCGCGATGGCTTGGCGAGCCCGATGTTATAAAGATGTCCTTGCCACCGGACTGAGGATGTTCGATAAGCCTGTTCGCCCGTCTCTGTTCTGCGGCCTACACGCCAATTCGAAGCCATGTTCTCGCAGTCCTCAAGCCTCCTGGGCACTTCAGGCCTCATCGCTGCCTTGGCTTCTGTCACTTCTGCTGGGGTTTGTGACATTTACGCCTCGGGGAACACACCATGTGTCGCGGCTCACAGCACCACGCGGTGTCTATATGACTCGTGCCAAGGACCTCTCTACCAGGTGAAACGAGGATCTGACAACACGACCGTTGACGTCAACCCGCTTTCGAAAGGAGGCATTGCCAACGCCGGTACACAAGACAACTTCTGTAAACAGACGACATGTGTGATATCGATCATCTACGATCAGTCTGGACGCAGCAATCATCTCACACAAGCACCTCCGGGTGGCGCTGCAAGTGGCCCAGCAGATGGCGGGAAGGATGATCTGGTTCTTGCCACCGGAGCGCCTGTAACACTGGGCGGAACCAAGGCGTATGGAGTCTTCATCCAGCCAAATTCCGGATACCGAATCGATGTCAGCAACGGAGTGGCGAAGAACGACGACCCGGAGGGCATGTATGCCGTCTTCGACGGAACTCATTTCAATAGTCGTTGCTGCTTTGATTACGGCAATGCCGAGCCAAGCAACAATGATACTGGAAACGGACATATGGAGGCGTATGTGTACCAGCAAGCCAGAGCTGCAGTATATTGAGAAAGCTTTGTTGCTGACTTGTGCTTTTAGCATCTACTTCGGAGGCGGCGATAGCAGTGGTCGTGGTACTGGCGCAGGAAGTGGACCTTGGATCATGGCGGTATGTATAGGAGAACACTAAAGCCGCGAAGCTTTAGCAGAGTGTTGACTGACTTGTGTTCTCAGGACTTGGAGAACGGTCTCTTCTCTGGCGCCGATCCAGTCAATAACCAGAACGATCCCACAGTCAACTACCGCTTCTTGACTGCCATCATCAAAGGACGACCAAACCAGTGGGCCATCAAGGGAGGTAACGCCGCATCGGGCGGTCTCTCTACGTACTACAACGGCACTCGTCCTAATGCCAGCGGCTACAACCCAATGCATAAAGAAGGCTCCATTGTTCTCGGCGTCGGCGGCGACAACAGCAATGGAGCACAAGGAACCTTCTACGAGGGTGTGATGACCACCGGCTACCCATCCGATGCCACCGAGACCAAAGTCCAAGCCAACATCGTCGCAGCCAAGTACGCCACGACTTCCCTAACCAGCGGCCCAGCCGTCAACGTCGGCTCATCAATCTCCTTCCGCGTAACAACCCCAGGCTACACAACCCGCTACCTAATCCAAAGCGGCAACGTAGTCAACACCGCCGTCGTCTCCTCCTCCAGCAGCAGCGACATGAAATCTCAGGCCAGCTGGACCGTTCGCACGGGACTCGGCAACAGCCAATGCGTGTCCTTCGAATCCAAATACCAGCCCGGCTCCTACATCCGCCATGCGAACAGCCGGCTCATGGTCGCCTCCGACGACGGTACCAAACTTATGCACGAGGACGCGACGTTCTGTCCGCTGGCTGGACTCAATGGACAGGGCAATTCGATTCGCTCGTGGAGTTATCCTACCAGGTGGTTCCGTCATTATAATGCCATGGGGTATATTGCGGCTAATGGAGGTCCTAATGCGTTTGATACCACTGCGAATTATAACGATGATGTGAGTTTTGTGATTGGGACGAGCTTCGCTTGAGCGAGCCTGCCTTGGGATGGATGATGATATGACCTCCCCTTTGCTCTGTATATATTTTCGAAAAATATGTCGAAAACCTGTCTGTCCCGGTTCGTCTCAGTCTTATGGGAGTCGGGTCGTCGCCCGAAATCGTTTAACCCATCGATAGGGCGCTCAATTACTGCATTGTCAGCTAAGAGCCTGTGTTGCATGAGAAGATCGTCCGTGGTTGCAATGTGCGGGTAGTGATCTGCAGAAGAAGCATCCGGGAATAGGGTCGTTGCGGGTTTGTAGCCAGCAGCACCACCAGAACATACAGACCGCGAAGCGAAAAAGCCTCACTATCCCATCGAAGAGGTCTATTGTATATCGGAGGCCACGCACGCCCGAAGTAGGCACTTCAGCTGACAAGGCTGCCGAGTCCTTGCAAAGCCAATCGATCCTAAAGCGTAAAGGAACGTCACGTCTTTGATCTATTCTTGGTACAGCTCTCGTCTTAGCCTTGAGTATCGTGCTATTTGGGGTATACCCTTGCTAAAGAAACTGAGAGACCGGAAATGCTGGTATTGCTCCTGTGTTATGATAGCGGATCCTTGCTAAAATCTCGCGGCTCTATAATGAAATCACCATTCAGCGACCACACCTCGCTTCTGTCTTCTGCAATCTACCTGTATGTTCTGCAACTTGATCTGCGATGTCTTGTTGCTCGCTATTCACTCCATGATGATGCATGTCGATCAACGATTTGAACAAATGGGCTCCTCAGAAAGGCTGTTATCGTGCCCTTAATCTAGTCCTGAACATCAGTCAGCGCCAGAATCTCTCTCGTCCGAGACAAGACCTGTTCCGCAGTAACCGGCTTCGACAAAAAAGTCGTCTGAGCCAGCATCAATCACCCAATCTTTCTGTCTCTGCCGCACAATCGCAGTAACCGCAATGATGGGCAATTTCCACACTGCGGCTTGTTGCTCCAACCTCTTATCTTCTTGATGCATTCCAAACCGTCTATTACGGGCATTCCAATGTCCATCAGGACTAATCAATTTTAGCAGTTTTCGTGGCAGGCGAAGACGCTTCGGCGGAAGACTTCCTCCACTGGTCTGCCTTTTCAATCGCTATAGTTCTTGGAAATAGACCTCGTAAAGCAAACATATATTCCCATATCTCTGCAGCCGACCATACCACTAGTACATCAATTGCAAGACTGGGACTTTAGAAAGTTCTGGGGATAGGACAAAGACTTCAGAGGTAGGTTCAGTCTACTTACGCTTGCGGGCCTTGAGATTCACCCCAGAGAGATCAGCGCCAGCAGGAAGAACGGCGCGCGGATCCATGTGAATCCCAAGCCCAGCAGGCGAGTTGTCCTGAAGGGCGTCCAAGGCTGCGCTTCGCTGGCGTTGCCTTTCAAGCTCTTCAGCCTCTTCCCGCTCCTTCTCCTTCTGTCTGACCCATTCTACAGCCTCGTCCCAGAACTCCGGATCATTCTCTGCGACCTCGGGCATAGGTAATGAAGGCACGCCGCTCGTGGCGGTCGTGAAAGTGCTCGGCCCATCTCTGATCTTCGCGGGACGTCTGCTTGGGCGTCTATCCGCACGAGGCTGTCGACCAATGCCAGTGAATCGTTCTCCTCGAGGCGTAAGGTTCTCGCCAATTTTAGCTGGCAGTGGAGGTGTGGGCGGAGTTTCAAGGCTGTCATCTTCAGGGGTTGGCTTGCCGGAGAAGGCAAGGCTGCGAAGCGACTTCTTCGCTCTCACTATAAATGATGGCTTCTATGGTAACGATCAGTATATAGATATATTGGGATAGTGGCCGGTGTCAGGGATATTTGAGGGACTTTGCGGGAGTAGAAGAGACAGGCTACAAGATGGTCAGCTTCTTATCATCTAAATAGGGTGATTCAAGACTTACCAGTTTTCTTTGAGCAGGTTCTTCTCCTGTTTGTGAGTTGCAAACACATACTAAAGTTGTGTTCGGTGGCGTGGTCAATCCCGTCTTTGTGGGGATTGCTGGAATGCTCTGCTGTGTTCTGCTCTGCTGCAATTGCTGCTGCTGCTGCCGCCACCTGCCACTCCTGCCCATGACACGCGATTCGTCGGATCTCCCACTGAACCCCCATTTTCCCAGCCGCCGCTGAAAGACAACAGACAAAGAAAACAACTTACCTTGGAAAGTGGTGGTGGTTCTGCCCAAATCCTCGTGGTGACGGTAGAGCCTGATGCTGGAGAAATGGTGAAATCATCGCCAAGGCTGGGAAAGCGCTCAACGTTTGCGATAGGCTCGGTGGCATAGCGTGCCGGAATTGCGGGTACTGGGGGAATGGTGTCTGTCTCGTCGATTTTGGCTGGATCGAATTAGCAGATGTCTTAAAGCATGTGGATGTTACTGGTTGAACGTACGCGTGAAAACTCTACGTAGCGATTCCATGGACGCGGACTTCTTCAGCTTGTGGAACGTGGTCTCGACTTTGGTGGTAACTGTAGGGGCGTCCATAGCGCTTGTAGAAGGCTGCGGGCCAAGGCTGGTGAGTGTATCGGAACTGTTGTGGCGAGAACGACTTCCCCAGTCTTTGGAAGTACTAAACATGGCTGGCGACTGTATCAATGCCCCAGTCGATGATGTTGTTGTTGAGAGAAAGATGGTGGCATCGTGTTACTGTCTTGGTCCACGTCCAGCTTCTACTTCACTCTCGCACTTGCGCTATCACGAGCGCGAAAGCTCACTCGAGCGGCGGACCAATAGCATTGCAGCCATTGGCATATAAGGTCCACATATGGCATGTGTAAACCTTGCGGCTGATACTGGGTGAAGTGTGGGAGGTGCACAAGTCTTGGCAAGGAATTCACTCAGCGGCACCAGCTGAGTGGCCATGAAAATGTTACGCCTGTGATGTTGTTCTTCTTTTCTCTCTTCGATTGGATGACCACGGTGACGGTTGCACCAACGGCCGCATAGAGACTTGACGAATCGCCGGGATACATTGCAACTCGACTCGGGAGGGCCTCGTTTGCTCGCTGTAGCCCAGGCGTACCGACGGTCCAGTAGTCCAAGTGTAACAACTCTTTTGCTACCGGCTACCCAGTCTGGCTATCAAGATCAGCAGGAATGCAAGGCCTCGAGTCAGGAGAAGCTAGTCAGCGTATTGCAAAAGTCTACAGCTGCGACTGGAAGTGTGATCTACTTCGAATAAGCCTGACATCACGAATAGTCCTACTCACCTGGCACCATATCGACATTTTGCACGGACGACAACGCCCAAGCTTTTTGTCACCAGTCTGGTTCAGCGTAGCTATGTTGATGATCATTTCAATTCGCACGCCGTACAGCGTTGGCATGGTATCTCCTCTGACGCCCTCCTCTCGCTAGGAATGCAAATTCAATAGCCGTTGTCTGAATCGTGCCGTTCGTGCATGTCGTATACTCCTCGCCTTGGTCGTCGTCCTCCGCTGGGTGATACTATCACAGGACTCACGAACTCACCACATGTTCGCCCATGTGCTATATTCACTGCTTCTTCGCATACAGCGCAGTCCACTCACGTGCAGTCTTGATAGCCTCCGGCTGGTTCTCCTGTAAAGGGGTCAGCCATCACGTCAACGAAGAGGATGTATGGATCTGTACAAACCTTCCACTGCTTCGCAACTGCTTCATTCAAGGGGTCTTCAGGATTTGGTGCGCCCAAGAGGGCCTGGATACTGAGTAGGATTGTCCGTATTTGCAGAGCAGGCGACCAGTTGTTCTTGAGCACATCGAGGCAGATTCTTCCTAGGCGATCGATGTTCGGGTGATAGATGCGGGTCAAGAATCGTATCCGTGGTGGGCACATGGGGTAGTCGTCTGGGAGGAAAAGTTCGAGTTGGAAGATGCCGCCTTCACAGAGATCAATACATTGCTTATCCGGCGAATTCATGTCCGATCTTACCCTCGTAGCAGCTGCCGCCTGGTCCCTCTACAGTCACATCGAAGTATCGGACGTTGTCATCGTGTGGCTGAGCGGAAATGCCAGGAACCGGTTCACTCTGCAGTCTCTCCGTCTCTTTGATGATCCGCTTGGGAAGCGGAGCAGACATGATGGGAAATGGGTAGATATTGGTGGGGTACGAGGTAGGCTTCGTCGCAGCTCAGGCGTCACGGAGAGTCTTGACACCGACTTGGCCAAGACTGTATCGTCGAGTGAGGAACTTGGTATGCTCTGCGGTTGTATTCGAGCTGATGTCGGAATGAAGAAGTGTTGTCGAATGGTATCTGAAGTGAAGATCGGTTTGCTCATCGAGAGGTGAGGTCGATCCCGCGCCCAAACCGCGGCGGAAGGCCCCACTCTCATGAAGCTTGGCACGATCGCGTGGCATCGCGCTGCTCGGTTTCCATGTGACGGTCCATCAACACACGTGAACGACGGCGATGAGAACATCACATCTTGGCCGACTCCACTTACTGGCCTTCGAGGGAGATCCGCGGTGTGCCTCGGATGGACGACAGCGATGTGCGGCGACAGAGGCGTGACACTCAGACCGACTCCCGACCAGTCTTGGCTGTGAACGCAAGATATACAGCCTTCTTGAACCCCAAAGGCCTTCTCATTCGGGATCTTTCAGACGACCAGAACCGACATCACTTTGCACAGTACGATGCAAGGACATCACGACATGATCCGGTGTTGGCTCTCCATCCGACCCGGCTGAATCTTCTAGCTGCCTCGAACGGATCCCAACTTGTTGTTTTCGATGTAGATGCATCGACGACGAGACACGTATTCAACGGCAATGGAAGAACGATTACGTGCATCTCGTTTGACAGGGAGGATGAGGACACTCTCGCCACTGGTATGGCTGACGGATCTATCTGTATCTGGTCCATGAAAGAGTCGTCTCGTCCAATCCATCGTCTGCGTGCCTTCCGTAGTGCTTGCAGCCATGTTTCGCTTCGCCGAGGCCGTATGGGCTTGGTTGCCACCATATCGGGAGACCGTCTCAGCGTTTGGAAAGTGTCCAAAGGGAGGCCCATCATCTGTTTCAGGATCAAGCCCGCAGCATTTTGCTTGTTCACGTGGTGCCCGGACTCCACGGCTCGAATTATCACCTTGGCTGCTGGTGGTCTCCTTTCACTTTATGACCTTGAGGCCACAGTTCGCGCCTCTCCGCCACGGAAAGGACGAGTTACGGCCCATGATACTGACGACGAGAACGAATCTCAGACCACGTCTGGCGACATTGATCGGACTCCCCCGCACACAAGTTTCAATCTAGCTTGCAGTGTTGTTCAAGCAGAAGTCTTTGGACAAAATGGGCTGGTCATACTTCCGGCCTCCTGCAAAGACCTATTCTTTTACAGCTACAACCTAGAACAAGGAACGATGACTGAACTCTGGAGGCTCCACAAGGAGATCAGTATCTCTTCCTTTGCCTTGCGTCGCAGTTTGAATGCAGTGGACGTTGTGATTGTATCGAGCAGTTCGAATGAGACATACAAAGTTCCAGCCCCAGTGTTGGACAGTATGGGCTGGTCATCCGACTTTGCACCCGCTTCTCTACCAATGGACGATACGAAAGCTTCCAACAGAAGACTCGGCGCAGCTACTTGCGGCTCTATGAGACCGCAAAAGAAAGAGCACCGCACTCGTGCATGTACTAAACCCGCAAGAACCAGGCCGCGACTCAAAAGTGTCAAAGAGTCTCCTTCCAAGGCGAAGTCACGTAACGCCAACGGAATCCAACTCTCCAGGCCGGGAACTCCAGCTACCCAGTCTATGACGTCCAGTCTCGAGTTGCCCAAAGAGCGGCACAATGAAGATGATCAAGACTCGCCCATGCCATTTTTGTCTCCAAATATACCGGCCCGCAAGGTATCGCCTGGCTTAATGACGCTGATGGACGAGAGCATGCAACTTCCACCTTTGGCACTATACAACCCGGCCACGACTGCCGCCGACCACGCTCATGAGAGCGACTCTGACGACGAGACATTCGCAGGTGACATGAAAGGCAGTGGCACACTTTTACCTGGGGGCATCAACGTACCTTTGCCTAGATCCTGTGGCGCCTTATTCGGTCCTAATGGTCAGCTCATCACTTTCTTCCCATACAGTATCACGAAAGCTGTTCGCGACAGCACCACGTTTTCAAAAGGTCCGAATAGCGCTGAGAAGCACGGTGAAGAGGTGCACAAACTCTTTCCGACCTTTGGCAACCTCTTGAGCACGTCCCAGTCTCGCGACTCACCATCTGACTCAAACAGAACATCGTCAGAGGATCTGCAGAGTGGAGGTGGCCCGGTATTCGCAATACAGCCTTCATCTTTAGATGACGGGCCATCTTGGATCGTGAAGACATCTCCTGTGAAGTCGAAGATGCAGCCTTTACCCGGCGAACACCGAGTGAACGTCTCGGTTCGCAATCTGGAGACCTTGACGCCGATGAGGCATGCTCTTGCGGATGGCTACGGACTCATGACTGGCGAAGGGCTTACTTGTGCGAAGCTCTGCGCGGAAAATGCCACACTCGCTGCCGACGCAGGATTGCAAACGAGCGCTGGCGCCTGGCGTCTGCTGGCGATCATTCTGAACTCGAGCAATCTGGACATGAGGGCGAACAACTTTGGCGACGCCTCAGCGCTGTTCCTCGGACGACCTGCCATGTACAGAAACACATCTGTGGCATCCAGCCATGATGGCTTCTCCGCCGCAACTCCGTCGGAAATCTTCTCGTTGTTACAAGTCCCATTCGGCAGGACCTGGGCGGTCGAGCGACTCTTTAAATGGGCAGAAGATCGTGCAGATGTACAACTCCTGGCCTGCATGTCCGTTCTTCTTAAAAGAACACGCGATACACTAGCAGCTAGTGCGAGATCCTACCATCGTCGTCGCCGTCAAACCGCCAATTCCCGCTCCAGCCTGCCAGTGTTGTCAGGGCTTGATCAAGATTCGACCAGATTTCCACCCGTTCTACCCAGCTTGCAAACCGAAGACACGGCTATAACGACTGCCGGGAACTCCCCCAGCAGAGGCTATCGATCAAGGTTGTCCTCTGGAAACCCATCGCAGCCAACGACACCTTATCTGGAGTCCTCTAGAAGCACACCACCATTTCCATTCCCTAATGTACCCAGACAGAACTCGAACATCATAACTTCTGGGTCTGCGAGCCCGGAACATCATCGCAGCAGTTTCGGTGTCGCAGCCAAGAATTATGCTGCCTCTATTGCGGAAAAGTTCGGCTCATATGGCTCGTCGCCTCCTTCGAAAAGAGTTGGGATCAGTCCTGGTAATGAGCTCTCCTCAAGTCTGCCGAACACAGCGGGAAGCTGGAGCAAGTCGGTTTCGTTCGCCTCGACGATGGAGACTACAAAGAACAGTCATCGGAGCCTGAGTCTTGCCCAAGAGGACGACAATTACGATAGCGACAGAACGGTGGATGATAACAGCGTTTTGAATACGCCAAAGAAGCCTCACGGGGTGTCAATGACCAAGAAGAAGGGCAATTTCTACGAAGAGGCATCAACAAGCACACCAAGTCAACCTATTTCAGAGCGAATTCTTGCGAAATGCGGCTTCTGGCGTGACTACTACGCCGAGCAGCTTCGCTCGTGGGACATGCTGACTGACGCGTCGGAGATGACGAACTTCCCTGCCTCCAAGACCGTGAGGCCCTATATGGAGAATGCCAAGGACACGCAGGATGTCCTGCCGGAGACTACTTCAGGAAGACGATTCAACGACTGCAGCATATGTTGTTGTGTTGTGCAAGCTGCTCAGCAAGTCTGTCCCGCATGTCTCCACGTTACACATTCTGGCTGCCTTGAGGAGTTTCTTGCGGCTGTGGATGCCGACGAGTTTACATGTCCAACAGGGTGTGGCTGCAACTGTATTGCTGCGACCGAGCTGCCTTTCGTCACTGATGACACGGCTGTCGTCGAGCACGTCGCGGAGGACAAACCACCTTTCGAGAAAAGGCACAATAGCCTGACCGATCCGCTTCGCCTACGGCAGAGGCTCCAGGGCGAGTCTTGGTGAGAGCGGGCATCAGACTGTCAGCATACCGTGATCACAATCACGAAACCATCATCACCAGCTTTCTCGCCTATATGCCAAGGGGTGAGCTCGGCCACGGAATCCTCATCTGGAAAGCTTGTGCACGCCTTCTTCACGATCCTACGTTTCAAGATGTCGCCAACAGTGCTGTCAGCGAATCACAGACATGGTACCTGCCAGGGCGTTGCTCATTTCAT
Source organism: Zasmidium angulare (assembly GCA_002786045.1). Lineage (NCBI taxonomy): Eukaryota > Fungi > Ascomycota > Dothideomycetes > Mycosphaerellales > Mycosphaerellaceae > Zasmidium > Zasmidium angulare. The sequence goes on from NHNX01000003.1 coordinate 148,477, forward strand.
ATGCTTTGTACGTTTTAGGGGCGGCTCCTTGGCAGGGGCTGCTAAAATTAAGCTTCGAGATCTCCGTGGGGGAGGTTGATCCTGTCGATCAATGTCCTCAACCTCGCGACTTTATCTCCTACAAAGTTCCCAGCTTCACCCGTTCACGCGCGGCAACCTGCGAACCCGATTGTACTTCCAAGTGCATTGCCGGTATCTCGACAACCCTCCTGGCGACAGCAGTATTGAGGAACCTAGACGAACTGCGACGCTATCCATAGTTGCTGCGACCACTCAATATCAAAGCGGTGTACACGAACGCGCTCCATGATCATGCATCAGTCCAAAGGCAGTGTCCACCATACTTCCACGAGAGAAGATCAAGGCGCTACAAACCCAGCCGACATACCCAAGAGGAAGCCGAGCCGCCTTGTCCGAGCGATCACAAACCCGAATGAGGTCCTTTCCGGACTGATCCCACAGCCGAAGCCGCAAGATCCCAACGCAAAGCGACTTGAGGACTTCAAGATTGCGCGCGCATTTGGCGGCATTGGACTCGACTATGGCATCGGCGAACCCGACAAACCGAAGGAACTCCCACCAGCTGAAAGCCCAATCTTTGCGGTCGTGATCGACCCCGCGGTGGAAGATAAGCTCCCGAGAGGATACAACATTCGATCGCTACAAAGAGACGACTATGATAGGGGATATACCAAGCTGAAGTCAGTCGGGCCGATCACGATCCCTGCATGGAACGATCGATGCGAATACATGCGCACACGGAATGATGTGTATACCATCCTGGTAATCACAGACAACAATGATCAAATTGTTGCGACTGGCACTCTGATCATTGAGCGCAAGTTCTCCGGCAGTCTCAGCATGGTCGGACACATCGAGGATCTTGCAGTGGGTGAAGGGCAAAGCGGCAAGAACCTCGGTCTCAGACTGCTGGACCAGCTAGATCGACTGGCAGTCAACGCCGGCTGCGTAAGGACTGTGTTGGGCACACAGGAGCAGAATGAAGCTTTTCACAAGCAAAAAAGTAAGTCTCGTCAACATTCCACTCAACATCGCTGACAGTTGTCTCTTTGACAGACTTCCGCCGCACCGGCATCGAAATGACCCATGTCTACTCCCCAACACTAAGCAAACGAGGTCGCGATGACTACAGAAACCCCTTCCGTGATCGAAGCCGGGAGCCCAAGAGTCGGAATGCCAGCCCCGAGAGGCGAGAGAGGGAGCGGTCAATCGCAGCCGCGAGACTGAATGAGCCTGTCACACCGAATGAGACGATATAAAGAGCAAGGGACGACGCGCAAAGAGAACACACATGAAGATTATAATGGGACTGGGGCTCTGGTTGAACAGCGGCGGCGCTCAAGGAGTTGTGTTTCGAACGCGAGCATGCAATTACGATACCACTGGATGGGAACAGGGCGCAACGGCATTTCTGGCTATACGTATATATGGAGGAACAAGCAGTCGTATTGGCATGCCTGCTCTCCGGTCCTTGATATTATCACCTGGCCATCTGTTCTCCAAACGAAGCGAGAACGGTCACTGGACAGCAACGTCTTCCAAGAAATGGCGTTCTCGTGAATCTCCCATTACAAGCCTTCTTCGACTCATCAGCACGACCGCACTCGGGACTCGACCGTATCAACTCGACAAATCAGATGGGAGCAACACATGATCAGATGGCTGATGTTCTTACCGTGTCGCACCGTAGGCCGCAAAACCCAGAAGCACGCAGAATGTATGTGCTAATCAGACCCGAGAAACCTCATATTTTACTCGGCGAATCTTCAGACTTACTGTGGACAACATGAGGCTGCTCAGTTTCGAACACTTCCGTACGACCCAGAGAAGCTCCATTGTGTCCCAGCGCTTCGGCGTACACTGGGTACTACCTTTGGAGCTAGTCTGTATATCGATGTTTGACCTTCGACGAATGCGATATATTGAACATCTGCGCAGACTCACGGGCTTTATTGTGTTATTATTATTATCGATTAGCTCTGCTTGACTTTGGGCCAGAGGGTCCGCTCTTCCTTGCCCCCCATATACCCCCGACACTGCGACGAGCTCACGCTTTGCTCATAGTCCAGCGCCTCATCAGCGTACCGGCGGTTGCGGCCACGGCGTCCATTTCGACATTCCACTCGCATCGTCCGGCCGAACATGGCTCATCTGACTTCGGCTCCTGGTAGACTTAGACGAGGCTGTCGTCGACGCAGCGCCCTCGTCGTTAGGAGGCATGACCATAACAACCATCCATAGCCCAACGCTTCCCTATAGATAACGATTCATCAGCAAACAGCGAGACGAACAAATCGAAAAGACGGAGAACTTACGGTATGATGCATCAACGGAGTGCAATGGATCCACCGCCACGTCCCCTCTCCCTCTCCATCCTCGTTCGGCGACGCCAACCAGCGGACTCGTGCAGTGACAACCTGAGCATCTTGAAAGGAAGTGTTGAGATCGTTCCGCATGCGAGTTCCTCCGATGCGGTGCAGGAACTGCGATTGGATCATTCCTGGCTCGCGCAGGGTGGGAGAGGCGAAGAGGACGCGCAGAGAGGGTACTGGCCGGATAATGAGGTACTGTTGAGTTGATTGGGTTAGTCAAGGTCCAACATTGATGTGGGTGAGATAGGCTTACATGTTTGTAGACCAGCGAAAGATTGATTTCTTTCGAAGGAATGTGTTCGACGTTGACATCGCCGCCGTTGGCTTGGTCTGGTGGTTGCTGCGTCTTCTGCTGAGATTTCGAGGGGAAGATCTCCCCTTGATCAGAATCATCTGATCCATCGGCGAGAATCACGCGGTTAGGCGTGAATGCAGTCTTGCGAGGCGTCTTGCTCTGAAGTTCTTTCTCTTCGACGCTCTTGTGTAGAATACCACCATGCTTGCCGATGGTATCAAGCTCTGCTCCACTGAGCATCTCACTGAGGGGCTTGATAGCTGTTGCTGAGTCTTTGCGGTCCAGGTCTTGCTGCTTGTGATCGTTCTGACGTTTTCGTTCGATCAATTTCGCCAGGCTGTCCATTCCATTGCAGTTCTTGAGAAGTCCAGAGACATCGACCTGAGCTCCCAGGTAGTATCTCATGTTGCCGTTGCTGTTGATGACTTCGTCAGCACATGTCACGAACATCAAATGACCCTTCTCACCTATCAAGCAGCTGCGCATTCATAACCAAAGCAAGAAACGGACTCCCATCTCGTCTATAATTCACAAAGATCTCCGAATGATCCCTCCTCTCCTTCATCGAAATCGCAAACCTTCGACAAGAGTCCACCGTCGTCCCTGGACCCTGCATAAAGCGACAGTTCCTCCCCAAGATATAGTCCATATTACATCCCGAATGTCTCGTAAAAGCCGGCGATGCAAGAATAATCGGATTGTCCTTACGAGTGGGATCCGTGATACAGAATACTTCCGCCAGACCTTGACTAGCTTCGCGAAGCGGTGCCGGCAGGGTTCCAGTGATGCGGCTTTGCATGACGGCTCCAACGATGTCGACGTATGTGTTGGCGATGTACCAGTGGAGATCTTCCCTGAGGAGTTCGTCGAATGCTGCTTTGGCTGCGTCGCCGAGTTGCTCGTTGGTTGTGAGGCCAGGAGATTGGATACCGCCGATGTGAAGTCCTGGGGGTGTCTTTTGCGCTAGAAGTTGCGTGAGTGAGTTATGGTATTCTAGAGCTCGTAGCGCTTTGAGGGCGTCCCAATAGTAGTCGAGCAGTGGTAGTCTCCACGGTCTGTATTTGAGGAGGAAAGCGGAGAATTTGGTGTGGAAATCAGTGTCCTACACAAAATCAAGATAAGTACATGCTCAAGATCATCAATCTCGATGTGTCTCACCTCCAGTATAACATGCAAGTGATCAGCACTATACAGCTCCTCAGCGCGCTGCTCGAGCGAATACAGCTGAGCGTCCCACTCTTTAGGAGTTCGCTTGTTTGGATTGATAACATCCCACGAGTTAGGATCATCGTCAACGTTCAGCTCTGTCTCAAGCACATCGCTCCGATCGGCGGAAGGAACTTGGAGCTGGGCCAGCACTTCCGGACCCAGCTTCGAAGGCTTCTCGGATGAATTGGTAGATCCTGGACCGGTCGTCCAGGGCTGCGGTGTGGGTGAGAGCCCTCTTGAAGATTTGTCTTTCAGGGAAGGCGCTTGCATGCTTCCGGTACTGATTACAAGTCAGCAGGCTGCGGGAAATTTTGACACCATATCATACCTCAGACGTCCGAGTAGCGGACTCTCTGGTCTTCCAGTCCGTGGCCGAAGCAGCTTCTCGTCAAATATCCCAAATCCGTCGTTAGAAGGTCGCTCAGCCCTCTGGCTGTTCTGGCTGTTCTGGCGTCGGAAGTCTTCTCTGCGAGACGTGCTCTTGTCGTGCATCGACTTCTGGTGGAGTACGATAGCCTCTCGGTTAGCGCTCGATCGACGCGGAGGATAAGACGGTGGTGGTGGAAGATCTTTCTGTGGAGGCAAGGCCGTCAAGCTCGGCGACTTCTTGACTGCCGGGTTGTGGAACGATGTCCAAGCCTTTTCAATATCTCCCTCGTTGGGTGAATCATGCTGTGAAGGACATCGATCAAAACAGAACATACAAGGGGAAGGACCAGCTGCGACTCACCATTGATCCTTGCTCTGTGATTTCGTCGACGCTAGGAAGCGTGTCCTGAATCGACTCTGCAGATTTGACATTTCGAAGTTGCTTCTTTCGAAATGGGGCAAGTAGGGAACGCTTTCCTGACGATGAGCTGTTCTTTGACTTGGTCGTTCCCGAGGAATCCATGGTGTCTTGAACTTAGGCTCAAATGTTCAACGAGACCGATCGAAGTTCACGGCAACAGGGTATTGTAGGAAGTAGTAGAAAGTCGACTTACACAGGCAAGGCAGGGTACTTGGAGATCATATAGCACACATGGCCGTCGTCTCCCTCCGCTGAGTCCAAAACGGCCGACAAAACCATGTAGCCGAGCAGAGCGCCTCTCTTGACACGAAGTTATCGATTGGCGGTGTCTTTTCCAACCCAACCACCAGGATCGAGCACTTGTTCTGGCATCGGCTCTTGGAGGACAAGTAGCGCAGGCAGTGACGTCGAATGCTATTTCGTTTAGGATTCGGTCGGCTGAAACCCTTGAGCTGTCTTGCCAGTCTGGGTGTAACGTCAACCAGGCTGCTCAACAAGCGTTGCGACGATCATCTAGCGTACCAGGCTGGCGGAGGGCCCCAGACGGAGTTGGCCATTTAATACTCCGGCGCTGGAAGTAGAGTCTCCTTGTCGTTGGTGTGAGCAAGTTGCATTCTTTCTGAAGAGCTTCCGGCGCGTGTCGCAGAATCAACCAAGTCTGAATCGATTGTCGACTATGCAAATGTCAACCGCCGGGCACCAATCTCGTTTCCCGGCAGTCCTTCGAGCCAAGTCTGGAAGTGCCTGTGCCTAGTGTGGTTGCTAAGCGCGAAATTTCCGGTAGATTCGTTGAAGCTAGGTACTTCTTAGCTCAACGGCATGACAGTTTGGCAGCTGGTAGTAGCGTTTTCTGGATGAAGTGCGTGCGTTTCCCCAAATCGACCGCACGTTACCCCAACTTGACACAACGTCACGCAAACGTCTGTCCGACTCGAGTCCTCAGGGACACAAAACTTGGCTCTGAACAGAGGAAGTGGGAAGAGGCGTGCCCAGAGAAGACGTCGCGTTGACCGGACAAGTGCTCGCTTCCAGAAAGTCGACCAAGGCGCATTCCGGACTTGTCGCACTTCTCGTTTGCATCAGACAGATCCGATGAAGCGTTCTTCCATCCTTCCCTAGAGCGGTGTGGTCCGTAGGTGACTCTCGTGGTGCTGACTGATTAGAGGTCCGGTGGGCCCAGTGAGTCCAATGGTTCTTCCCTCAATACACAGCTCCTCTCCTCGTCCCCTTCCCCCTCTCCAAGTCCCACACACTAGCCCTCCTCCTCCCATAGACCCCCTCATTCAAACTCTCACTCTCCCTCCCAGCCAAACTCCTCGCCCCAGCACTAACCCTTGTCTTCAAAACGCCCATCTCCCAACTCCTCCTCACGCCTCGATCCACACTCTTCCTCGTCAGCCCTCCACCCTCATCGTCTTCCTCGAACCCCTTCCTCCTCTTCCTAACCCCCGCCCACCTTCTTTTGACCCCTGAAACCGCAAACCCCAGCTCCTCCACCGTCAACGCCACCAAAATACAAGGAATACTAATCGCCAATCCCACCCCAAACACCCACTTACTCACATACCCCCAGCTCATACTCGGATTGCCCGTGACGGCATCATGTGGAAACTCCCGGATGTTGATGGCGAAGATCGCGGCGATGAAACTCAGCGGTAGGAAAATTACCGTGACAATCGTGAAGACCATGACGGTTTGTCCCTGTCGCTGCGTCCCCGCGGCTTGATCCCGTGCGAAGCGTGCTTCGAAGGCGTTGGCGTGTTTCTGTTTGAGGTCGAGGAGGTCGCGGATGGATTCGTAGATGCGCTGCGCTTGGAGATCCATGCGGTTGATGTCCTTTAATGGGTTCGTGATGGTTTTCTCGGCTTCTTCGAACACCCTGTCCGTCTTGCGGAGATGCGCGTGGGAGCGGTCGAGGCGGTGGACGGACTTGATGGCCTCGCGAAGGTCGGGCAGGACGTGTTGCTGGTGAGCGAGAACCATACGTATGATATCTAGCTCATCGCGGATATCCTTGATCTCAGCGAGGAGGTCAGTCTCGGCGCCAACGTCGAGGAGTTTGTCGACGAACTGCGGCTCGTTGTCGGCGTCGACGGGGTCATTGTCGTCGTTGGCATGCTGTTGTTCGGCCTTCTTAGCCTTGTGCTGGCGAACCTTCTCCTCCGTCTCAAGGCTCCTCGACAGCCGGTTAGGTCGTTGATGCGTCTGTAACCACTCACTCGCCTGTCTACTCGCCCTCGAAAACTCCCGAAAGAGCATCGCCTCGCCATCCATAGCACTTCCAATACTCGCCTCAAACATATCCAAGAACTGAAACCCATCATCGCCCTTCCGATGCCGATCAAAAGTCCCGAAACACCTCCCCGCAATCGTCGTCGCCAGCTCATAAACATTCTGCACGGGCTCCCGAGTCTTGGAATTGATATCCTCAATGATTCCTTCGAGGACATTCAGAGGATCGTTCCTCGGCTGCCGCCACCTTTGCGGGAAACTCGTCACCACGAGATCCTTGCCTAAGATCCACATCCACAGCTGATCGACCATGAAGATCTTGGGCTCGTAGTCCGGCTCCTTGTAATGCTTGTTCTGATAGCGGAAGACGACCTGATCGCGATCTCGATCCCGCGTGTCGATGTTGTGGTAGAAGAATTGATCGAGCGTCCGGCGGACGTGCAGGAAGGAGTTTGTTTTGGCGAGGTGTGCTCGAACGAGGATCTCGTCGGCGCGGGTGGAGAGGTCTAGGTTTTGGAGACTTTGGGGGTTCTCGAGGACTCTTTGCATCTCTTGGCGGCGGCGATCAGTTTCGAAGTGCAGGTAGGGGAGGAAGAGGAAGATATTAGAGGTGCGAATTTTCTCGAAGATAGGAGCGTCGGTGCTTTTGGTGGAGTCTTTGCGAGGGGCCTTGGGTCTTGGGGATTTGGGGGTCTTTGGTGCAGATCCGTTGAGCTTGGTGTTCTTTGACGAAGTGGAGGTTTCTGAAGCCGCGACCGTAGACGATGTCTCTTTCCTCTGGATGGACGGTTTGCTAGGCTTGATCGCTGTACCAGCCACTTCAGGCTCTTCTTTGATACCATCAGCATCCTGTTGCTTCCTACCTCTCCGCTGCCTCACAGACTTCGGCCCCTCGGCCCCTCCACCAGCAGTCGCCGAATTTTTCTGTCGCTCCGATCGATTGTTCCCTTCAACCCGCTCATTCCTCGCCCCAATTGAGGCCTCAACAATAGCCTCGTTAACAGTCTCGAGCGTCGCCGGTTCCGTAACAACCACCACAGGCGCCTCAGATCTCTCCCCCTCGAGTCCAAAATTCGCCGTAGCCCGCTGCACAGCCTGACACATAGGCCTCATAAACCTCGAATGATGCTGCTGTCCCCGATGCTGATGCCCAAAAGACGTTGCGAGGGCTTTGTACCCCTCAATATCCGTGCCTCCCTCCTCAATAAACCTCTTCGTCAGCAGCGCATCGCACCAAGCGATATTGTTCGCGGGCAGGTGGATCCAGCGGAAATTCGTAGCCTTGACGTTTTTCGGCAGCGTGCTGATGGAGTGCTTGCTCCTATCGTGAGGATCTCGGGCGTAGAGCAATTCGAAGACCGAGCGTCGCAGCACTCTGTTCTCGTTTTTGAAGTTGCCGAAATCTACGATTGTGGCGTTGAACTGTCGGGAGGCTGAGATTTCATCGGGGGAGAGGTCGGAGAGGTGGTTCCAAGGGGCTAGGAGCTCCGCGATTTCTCGACGGCCGTGCTGGGCGGCCGTGAGGAGAGGTGTGGTGCCGAAGCGGTCTTTGATGTCTCTTTTGCACTGGCGGTGCTCGAGGAGACACTCCGCCGCGGCCTTGTTCCCGGACTCAGCAGCGATATGGAGTGGTGTTCTGCCGTTGAGAAGCTCGCTGTTGACGTTCGCCTGTGCATCTAGCAAGATCTGCACCAACTGTCCAGAACCATTCATGCAAGCACTGTGCAGCGCCGTCCAACGACCATCCGACTTAGCCTGTACATCCGCATCATTCTCCAGCAAGATCCTGACCAGCTCCTCCCTTCCATGCGCTGCAGCGAGATGCAAAGGCGTCTTGTCCCGGTTGTCCCTGGGATCGACTCTGACTTTGGGAGAAGCGCCATCAAAGCGAGTGGTCAGAAGAATCCTCATCAACTCCTCATGATCCGTCACACAAGTCCAATGCAACGCCGTCCTTCCCAATTCATCCTCCGCCTCAACATCAACGCCCGCTTGCAGCAAGTACTGCACAATCTCCATCCCACACCTCCGTCTTGGCTTGCTCTCCACTTTATCAGCACTCTTCGAAACCCCCTTATCAGCCGCAACATTATGCAACACATTCCTCCGTCTCAGATCCACCGTATCGACATTCGCCCCCCTCGCAATCAAAACCCTCACAACATCCAAATGTCCCCTCCAAGCAGCCGTCATCAAAGCCGTCCTCCCCTTCTTGTCCCTCGCCTCAAGATCCGCATCATAATCAATCAACGTCTCCGCGATCCCCGTAAGTCCATACTCCGCCGCACGCAACAGACTCGGCGGTTTGTTTCCAGACGCGTAGTCCGGGCTCGCGCCCTGCGAGAGTAGGAACCTCGCGACATCGACGAGGGCTTTGTCGCAGGCTCGGACGAGTCCTATGGAGAGGAAGGTCTCGGTGGATTGGTGCCTGGCTTTTGCTTGCTGGAGGATGTCTTGCACGTCGTGGATGCTGTTGGCTTCGACGGCTCGGAGGAGCTTGGGTTCGAGGCGGTCGGTGTTGCTGTTGTCGCTGTTGATGCTGATGGGTCGTCTTGGCATGGTATGGGCTTGCTTTGAGATACCAAATTCTCGTCATATTTGGACATTCGGGTCGGATAGATATTCCCCGATCATGGTCAGTGGCGTCGCGGTGGTTCTCGAGTGATATGGATGGTCTTAGTGCTAGTCTTGAAGTTGGGCAATGTGACGGTGACGGCACAACACCATTCTGGTGAAGCAACGTTGCGGAGAGTATTTAGACAGCTGTACAACACTTGAGTGGTGGACGTCGCACCAAACGCCTCCGCACGCTGCATTTTGGATCGGGTGGCTGGAAGCAGACGGCTTAAGCGACAGGGTAAAGTTCAGGCATACCGCGGATTACTCAGCCTCTTGCAGGTCATCTTCTTTATAGCTACCTTGCCGTCACAGTGATTGCAATGGAGCTGATAATCGTTTGTGCCGTGTGTTGATGGCTGTGCGAACAGCCTGTCGACGAGAGTAAACCCACCATTTGCTCGCTCTCGGGTGCCTGCCAGTCAGAGAGTCTCTCGTTGCTCGAGGAGTACTGAATACGACCGTCACAGGATCTCGACGCTGGCTCGTCTTCGTGCTCAATCTTGAACCATTGACGTGCCGGCCAGCAGGTATGTCAACCCATCATGCCATTCCGTATTTTCAATCGCCCTCATCCTCGACCTCCTCAACCTCAACCCCTCTCTTACCTCTTGGCACCTGCACCATCTCCTCCCCCCGATCATAAATTCCCTCGACCTCCGCTTCAAACCTTCTCAATTCCAGCTCCAAATCACCTCCCTCCCCCTCCATCTCCGCTCTAACATTCGCACTCTTCTGCTCAACCCTCGCCTCCTCCCCAGCAGCCTCCCCAGCCTTCTCCGCCGCATAGTACCCCGCCCTCTCCAGCTTCTCAATTTCCTCTGGCTCAATAAGTCGTCCCGCTTGCCCCTTCACTTGCTTCTGTTTCTGCCGTACAGCGGCGGGCACGAATTTGGTGGCTTCCTTTTTGAGGTCGCGGAGTTGCGGCGCGGCGGTGTAGACGAGTTGGGGAGCTTTGGGCGGTGGGGGTTTGGATGGGAGGGGATGTCCACCGGGTGGGATGGGGTCGCTGGAGAAGGGTTTGCGGTCTTGTCGCGGGATGGGAGGTGGTGTATCTCGTGGCATAGGGATATCGCGGACTTCGGGGTCCGTGTCACTACTCTGTGCTTCATCCTCGTCGCGACGACGTTTGCCTAGGTGTTGTCTTCGCTCTTGTTGTTCGCGACGCGCGTCGCCTCTGTTATCTCGTCGCTCATGGCTGGGGAATTTGGGCGCTGCGTCTCCGAGGGCGTCTCGAGCTCTTCGTATGCCTCGAATGTCCTTTTCAAGTTGTGATAGTGTTTCCTTGTCCTTTGGTCTCAAGCTCCCTCGACCTTCTAGCTCTTTCAGTTCATCGATCTGGCGTTGGAGACGATCGGGATTCCTTTTGGCGAGTTTCTCGTTGCGTTGGTTTTGCAGGTTCTTCTTGTTCTTGGAGATCTCGCGCTGCTTTTCTGCTTTGCGCTGGGCTTGCGCCGGGTTGACGGAGCGCTCCTTGGGCATGACCGGCGACGGTCGAGTGGGTGTGTCGGTGGAGGATTGATTGTGGTGGGTAGTATTGCGATCGGAGAAGGCACTATGAGCTAATAAGTAAATTGGGGCAATGCGTTTTTAAGGTTTAGAGTTCACGCGCGACACACGCCAGCCCAGGATGACGTGGGTCAACGTCAACATCAACATGAACACCTCCAGGCTGCTCCCTTCAATGGCATTCGACTTGGTGGAGAACACGTTGTATCTCCATGTAACGCTTCGTGGAGTAATCGAACTAAGCTGGCTTCGAGCATTAGGTTGCAGCCCTAGTTTCATCTTCACGGCAAGTCCAGCACGTATAACAGAAACATATGGACAACAACGACATCGAATAATCCTGAACCCAAGGCTACCCTATGTTTGGTGACATAGTCATATAGTCAGACAAGATCATGGCCTCTCTCGGCTGGCTCGACATCCACGGCCACTTCCGGCCGCCCTTCAAAACCGATGACGAACGAGAAGCCGCCACCAAAGCCTTCCACGAGCTCTGCTTCCTGGTGCCAGAAGACTGGTCTTGGAACATCGACGACTCCTTGGCATACATGGACAAGGCGGGCGTACAGATGCAAATGCTTTCATACCTTCCACCCAGCGTTCAAGCTCTGAAAGACAACAATGACTTTGCGGCAGCTCAAGTTCGAAAGCACCCTACCAGATTTGGGCTCTTGTGTGCTTTGCCGACTGAAGATCCAGAGGCTTGCCTGTCGGAGATCGAACGTGGATGTACGGAATTGCAAGCAGATGGTTTCGCTGTCACCGCCGTTCGAAAGGAGGTTTATCTGAGTGATCCGTCCCTCGATCCGATCTGGGCGAAGCTCGACTCGTTGGGTGCAACAGTCTTCAGCCACCCGAATGCATACGCGCCAGCCAAAGATAGTCGACCAACACCTCTTATAGAAGTCGCTTTCGAGACCTCCAGGGTGATAGTCGACATGGTCTACCGCGGCATCTTCAAGAAGTACCCAAACATCAAATTCGTCTTCTCGCATTGTGGTGGCGCCACGCCTATCCTCGCTGGCCGACTAGAACTTCTAGGAGCCGAAGTTTGGGTGCCTAATCCTGAGAATATCACTCGTGAGGACATCAAACAACAGCTGGCAAGTCTGTACCTAGACACCGCGGCTACAGCGGAGAGCGGTATGCAGCCTGCGGTCAAGATGGTGGGCCCTGAACATGTTGTCTACGGCGCTGATTGCGGTGTGCCTTGCTCCACCCATGATACTATGGAGGAGAATAGAATAGCGGTCGTGAGGATAGAGAAGGAGCTGGGCCTGCAACAGGCTTCGATTGGTGCGAATGGGTGGAGGCTGTTCCCAGCAGCAGCGAAAAGAGTGCATCTGGGTGGTCTGAATGGAGGTATGTGACGTTTGCACCATTGAAGCCAGGAGTGTTCATACTTGGCCACAATCATCGCTGGCGCTGTCATTGACTTAGGACACGTGGGGGAAAGACCGAGAGGCCTTTTTGATATTCTGTCTGTTGATCCTAGTGGCTACAATCTACGGTAGCCAGCCTTTCTACGCAGCATTCGGTTCGTATGCTCAGTGTACAAGCTTGATGAGATCCAAGAACGGATCGTGAAAGGCGAGGTAGAGGCGCTTGACGCCTTAGACACCCGTGAATCCTGTCTCGACGACAACTCACTCGTACATCGGCACGTCGATAGGGAGCCCATCCTTGTCGAATCCAATCTTCATCGGCGGGAACTGCGTCTGCTGGCGGCACTTGAAGGTGAGCCAGGGGCTGCCTGGGAGGTGTCAGCTGAGACTTCCTAGGTACGACACAGCAGCAGAGACTCACTGGTTCCTGGCATGCCATCGGTCCACAAACACTGGTCGCCGTGGAAGTCGCAGGTGTTGAAGTAGCAATCTGCACTGTAGCCGACGCAGCAGTCCCTGAAGCAGGAGACACGATGTCAGCCAGTGTCTGGAACAAACCACATTTGAAAGTGGATTTGGCAGCACGTACGAGTCTTTCGTGTAATAGACTCCGAGCGGTGTAGGACTCATAGGCCCGGTGCACGGAACGTCGTTCTAAAGACGCTCTGGTCAACTCATCTCACGCAAAGTGAGCCGTGACGGACTCACGCGATGATGGCAATCGAAGCTGGGATCGACTTGGTCGCCGAATACGATGCAGTCGCTGTACTTGGTGGTGTCGCTTCCGTGCAAGAGGGTGAAGTCGTAGGAGGGGTCGGTGGTGTTGAAGCCTTGCTCGCGTAATGTTGTCAGCGCGCGTCTTTGTCTGGTCGAGGTTGAAGACGTCACTTACAGTCCTGGGAGGTGTAGGCACCGATGCCCCAGGAGGAGACGAGGGGCGAGAGGATGGTGATGAGGAAGAGGGCGAACATGATGGACTTCATGACGAACTTGATGGAGTGGTGGTTCGTGATGGAGTAGTCTTGAGTGACGATGTAATCGTCTGGTGATTTGTTGTGTCGGTGGTGTGCGTCAAGAGTGTGGAAGCGGAATTCGAGGCAGCCCGGTGGTAGAAGTTGCTAGTCTTTAGGCACGTGCTTGAACTAGACGGCATCACTTCGGCAGACGGTAATGTCGACAGAATAGGAAGGAACGAGCCATTGAGGTGAATGTTGTCTCTTCCCCCCAAATATTTTTCTTCACTATGCTCTGGCAGTATCACTTAATGTCGCTGTCAACATCACAGCTGCAACACGTTTTCGACCCTAGTTACAGGGTCAGCTCTTCTGCTGAAGACGTTCTTTACGTACTCACGTCTCGACGGGATCCTGGTTACTTAGGATCTCAACCCATGGAAATCCAATCTTGTTCACGAGCGTGGAGATGATCGAATTTCTATTGCCGTCACCATTTAGGGTGCCGCTCGCGACAGTCAGCTACGGGTCCCTTGCAAAATGCGACTTTGACCTCAGCAGGATACCGCCTTAACATACGATCGCTCGCTCCTCGGATGTCAACTTCAACAAGGGTCAACGAGTGCAGACCTAAGAGCGTCTTGTTGCACTTCACGAGCGCAACAACCTCATTGTCATATGAGATTGAGTGGTGCTACGTCGAGTGAGACGTCATTTAGATACGCAGCCCGTTGACGGATAACGGGTCCATTGGCTATCTCCTTGGGAGTCCAGTTCTGTGACCCGTTAGTAGTATTGTCAAAGCAGCGTCGTTAAGCCGTCGACAGGAATGCGTCAACAGCTCATCCTCCTAGGGCAAGGCAAAAGGCCTAAATTGTATGATTGACGTCTGAAGCCTCGTCCACGAGCGTCTTGATGAAGGAAATGCTGTGAGGACTATTGTGCGCGTGTAACACGTTCTGAAAACCTTTGTGTGTACTGCTTAATAGTGTTGTCGTGTTGCGTTTGATGATTATGAGAGCCTTCGATCTAGATGCGGAATACCTATACTGATTTGCACGGCCGAAAGCACTCCAGTTCGAGGTGATTATATGCGATTCACTCACCATATAGCGGTTGGTGATGTCATTTTAAGCTTTTGGAAGATGCCCATTGGAAGCCTAATAACGGAAGGATGAACAACTTCGGTGTGGCTATCCGCCCTTGGTTTAGTGAGATGGAGCTCTGGTTACTTGTAACTTCGCAGCTTAATAAGTATGCTCCCATGGTATCCGAGAAGCACCGAAAGCAGGCTGAAGCCGTTGATGCAGGTCGAAGAAATGACGAAGACTGCCGGCTGTCCCGCAGAGGTCGAGTCTCTTATATTCGATAGTATCTTGTCTTTTGTAGTCGCGTAAGCTCCATCCTTGACTCCTCCATCGTTGAACAACGAAGATGGCCCTCCTTCACGGTCCAAACTCAGAGAAGCGCTTCGACGAGGTGCTCGACACACCTCCAGGTGTGCGCATATTCTTGAAACCCATTGCACCTCCAGCCGCTCTGGGTCTTGCAGGTTTCGCGGGATCGACCTTCATCGCAGCATCCTGGATCGCAGACTGGTGGGGTACCAATGCATCGCCCACTACTTTCTTCCCCTTCGTGGGCGTCTTCGGAGGCCTGGCACAGTTCATCGCAGGTCTCTATGGCTTTGCTGCTCGAGACACTCTTGTGACGGTGATCAACACGATGTGGGGGTCGTTCTGGATTGCTTTGGGTATCCTGTGGGGCTTCGAGGTTCGTAAGCAGTCGATTATGGGTTGATCTTCGCATCGTCTGACCAAAGAAAACAGGCTGCCGGCGCATTGCCTACATCTTCAATCCACATGCACAATCCTGCATTGTAGGTCAATCTAACGTATTATGAACAGTCACATACTGATCTCGACGACAGGGCAGCGTGGTTCGTTCCCTTGATGGCTTTCACTTGGTCAGCCGCAGTGGCATCCACAGCTCGAGATGTGACGCTCATGGTCTGCCTCTTCTCCCTGGCGATCGGTGCGACGCTGGCATGCGGTCTGTTTGGATACAACGATGGAGACGATCCGACAAAAGGAGGAGTCACAAACACGATCAAAGCCGCGGCGTATTTCTGGATGCTCTCAGCTCTGGCGGCGTGGTGGCGTGTCACGGTATATCTGATCGAAGAAGCGTATGGTCCACATCATCCCATCAGCAAGATGTTCCCGATCCTGCGAACAGCGCACGAGAAGCAGCAAGCGTATGTGATTCCGGGGATCGGAGAACCTGGTGTCACTCGAGGTGTTCCAAAGGTTTTGCCGGTGCACTGATGGGCGGCAGTGCGTATTGGGGCTCGTGTAATGTTATCGTGTTTGGCCATGTGTTCTTGTATCAAACTTTTAAGCAGTATAGGTAGAGATGAGAGAGGGAGATGGCAGGTGGATCTCAGCTGGAAGGTCGATGGTCGTCCACGATCGTACCTGCAGTAGCGGCAGGCACGTGTCGCACGGACCAGGAACGTCATCACTTCCTAAACTCACATGGGCTTCTCTCACCATCGTCACTTCCATCACTCTTGCCATTGTCACCTGCCATCCGTGGCATTGACGAGCCTGTGATCAATCACGCCGAGTCATACGTGGCCATCAACGCTCGTGAGCAGTCGGAATCACAATACTCCCTCGCCTTGCTTCACGCTGCCTTTCGCCACGAATTCAATCAAAGCCACTCGCTACAACGAAACTCTGAGCCTGCTGAGACATTACTGTCTGCTATCAACCATGGCCAGAACCACAAGAGCCGCAGCAAAGGCTGCTGCAACGACTGACATCAATCGCCCTCCACAGCTCTCCAGCCCACCTGCAACGCCACTCGCAGGCCAGGGCAAGAAGCTCTCATCGGGATCAGGTACAAAAGTGGCGCCGGTGACTCCTGCCAACAAGCGCAAACGCACCGCCAAGTCCATCAAGCAGGAAGACTTTGATGTCAATGAGCTTCCTCACAATCTAGGCACTGCCCTTCCTACGCCTGGTACCGCTGCCTCGTTCGAAGACGACGCCTCGCCACCAAAGAAGCGTGCAAAAGCGTCACCAAAGGACGAGGGCGTCGATGCTGCGGATATCAAGGTCGAAGCAGACGTCGAGGTCAAGACGCCCAAGAAGGGAAAGAAGGCCAACTACGGACTCACCCCTGGTGTCACGCCTTTTCCAGACTACCCAAGACCTACGCCCGAGGAGTGTCGAGAGGTCACGCGTCTGCTTTCGAAGGTTCATGGAGACGTCGTGGCTCCGAAAGCCATTCCACCGCCATCGTTGGACGTTGCCGGCTGCGGCGAAGTGCCTTCCGTTCTGGATGCACTCGTTCGCACCCGCCTCAGTGCGAACACTACCAACAAAAACTCCAGCACTGCATTCCAGGGGCTGGTCTCTCGATTCGGTACCATCAAGGAGGGCATCGGCAAGGGCAGCGTTGACTGGGATGCTGTGAGACGAGCACCGAACCACGATGTGTTCAAAGCCATTGAACGTGGCGGGCTGGCAAAGATAAAGTCCAAAGACATCCAGTCCATTTTACAGATGGCGTATGAGGAAAACCAAGAGAGGAAGAGTGCCCTCGCGAACAATGACGCCAACGCAGAAGGCCCAGCGGGTGCAGAGAACGAGCCAGAGAAGGAGAAGCAAGAAGAGATCGCCAAGGCAAAGAAGAACATCATCTCTCTCGACCACCTGCATCTCCTCAGCACAGACGAGGCTATCACCAAGATGCTCACTTTCCCTGGGATTGGCCCGAAAACCGCCTCTTGCGTTGCTCTTTTCTGCCTGCAGCGACCATCTTTCGCCGTTGACACGCATGTCTTTCGGCTCTGTCAATACTTAGGTTGGGTTCCGAAGACTACCAAGAAAGGCCAAGCCAAGGTCAACCGCGAAACGACCTACTCGCACTGTGACGTACGCATTCCAGACGAGTTCAAGTATCCGCTGCATCAACTTCTCATCAAGCATGGCAAGGTCTGTCCGAGATGTAGAGCTGCGACTGGACAGAGCAGCGCCAAATGGGAAGAAGGATGTCCAATCGAGCATCTGGTCAAGCGGCACGGGGCCAAAAAGGGTGGCATCTCAGTCGCTGCTCGAAAGAAGGCCAAAGCAGCGGCGAACGACGACGGCGGGGACGAAGTTGATGGCAGTGCATCCGGCGAGGACGAGAGCGAGCTGAGCGAGGCGCAGATCGAAGAAGAGTAAACCCAGGGAACAAGGGCTGAAGCACAGCTTTTTGCATCGGCGGTTAACAGAACGTTATCTAAACGAAGAATGAGCTGACGGAAGCATGTAGAAATTATGAGAAGCCGAAGCAGGCCTCACGATAGATACCCTTTGTAACGACTAGCCGTGTCTTGAAGCCGTAGCCTGCAGCGCTGAAGCATTTCGTTGGCCACTTTACGAGGCACAGCTCCGCTGGCCTGAGCTTGACTTCTTCACGCGGACGTCATCTGTTTCCTTGTTTGCCTCTCCGACGCCCACGCATCGACCATGGCACTGGACAGGTTGCTTATCGCCATACCGAGCGCGTAAAAATGAGATATATATGAGAACGGTAGGGTAGGGCCTTTTGTTTCTCGGTAATTTTCATTCCAGCGTTCCGATCACCATCTTTCACATCCGAGCGTGACCCATTCGCAAGTCCCAGAGGCAAGATATTTCAAGAACAAAGAGGCAAAGAACAGGAGAGTGCAAATATAGCCAGTCGCTCTAAGTTCCCCTAGAAGGTCAGTGAGTGGTACGAGGACGAGACAGGCCATTAATCTCAGAGGCTAATAGACCACAGCACATCCGTCCGTCGCGATGCCTTCCTCAGGCGGCACCGTCTGTCTCTATTTCCTCGCGGTTTTCCTTCCTTTCGTCTCGGTCCTGCTCAAAGCAGGCTGTGGGGCAGAGTTCTGTAAGTCATACTGACGAATGCTGAAATCGAAGACAGATGATGCTTATCAGACATAGGTATCAACGTCCTATTGTGTTGCTTAGGATGGCTTCCAGGCGTCATCCATGCTTGGTACATCATTGCGAAGAAGGAGAAAGAGGCGGCGCATAAGTTGCCGACCAACACGGCTTACCCGGCGTGAGGGCGGCCATCGAAGAGTAGTCGGTGACGAAGAGGGTTGTGGCGGAGAGAAGGTGACGCTCGGCAAGATATGGCTTTTCAGACAGAGCTCGATCTGGTCCAGCGATTTTGTACGATACCCAATCGATGTCGAGGAGTGATAGAGCTGTATGATTACTACCTGTCTCGTTACATATGTTTGTGGAGGCATAAGGCCCAGCATCGCAATGTACCGGCTCGCTGCCATCCTTTTGGCAGAAGATATCCCGAGGAAACATGTATGTCGGTGAGGGCTGTACTCGGCCATGATGGAGATGGGTGTGTGAGTGTGAGGTGAAGCAGTCTGATCTTGTCCGTGTGTCACACCTATGAACATTCACTTGTCGCCATCGCCACGTGAACGCTAATGATAGCGCACGTGCTTCGCAACCACTTATCTCCTTTCGCGACCACGAGTCCTAGCTAAGTCTGCGCCAGCAACAACAGCAAAACTCATATAATCCTACCATACACGATAGACGCCAAAATGTCCCCCTCGTTCAAACCCGTCAACCCTGCTCGAAACCCTCCATTCCGCTCCAACTCCACCTACATGTACCTCACCGTCCAGGCCGCGCGCGTCGTCTTCGAGAAAGCCAGATTGGCCCGCAAAGATCAAGTCCTCGGCATCGAGCACGTCACCTGGGAGGAACTGCCTCGACACACTCAGAACCACATCCGCAAGACACCTGATCTTGGGACTGCCCAGCTGGCGGTCCTGGTCGTCATGAGCACGTCTTCGCTTGCTACGAGTCCGAGTCTGTTCCTCGAGGCGTTCAGGGAGCCGGAGGGAATGAAGAGTATGTGACTGTTGCATTGATCTTACACTGTTGCGACGCAGGGGTTCTGAGAGTTGACGTGCTGTGCCCTTAGGTTTCGAAGAGCCCCGTTTCCAGAGAGCTTTCGGCGACCGGAAGGCTTGGGAGCGTATGTGCAAAGCGGCGAAGGGAGAGCTCACATCTACCGTCATGAGCGGCACGAGGTATGTGACTTCTGAGTCCGTTCAGTATGTCGTTGAGACGCTCGAGGTATGGGATCCGGAGGCCGAGGCCAACAAGATGCCAAATGGCTATCCACAGCGACCGTCGCTGGAGGAGGATCCCAGGGAGGCTTGGTTGAGGCAGCATGCGATGTGAGAGGTGATGAGATTGGTGCGAGAAGAGATATGGCCAGAAGCAGGGCATGTGACTGTCTGAAGCAAAGCGATTGGTTCAGGATACATACGACATGAGGCTAGAGCTTGCTCTCTTTGTTTGCGCGGAGCAGGGTGCTGTCGACTCTCACTCCCTCATCATCCTGCTCAGCAACGCTAAGATCTGGCATCTTCGGCGGCATGATTCTTCGAGGATTCGTCCCAGGCACAAGAGCGTACTGGCTGAAGTCGGTGACACCATCGTGGTCGCGGAGATAATCTTCATCGAGGAAGCACTGTCCCGACACGTCCTTGGTAGGCGCTCTGATGATCGACAAGATAGCATCGGAGAAAATCTCAGGCTTGCGAAGGTTGGCGCGTCCGTCTTGAGGTGGATAAGACTTGGGGGTCTGCGTGGCCGCAGAGTCGATAGCCTGAAAGCAACCACGTCAGTCGAGACGAAATCTCACTCAAACCTCATCTTCGAGCTCACCACCGCCGGCCA
The DNA here is from genome assembly GCA_002786045.1 of Zasmidium angulare. NCBI lineage: Eukaryota > Fungi > Ascomycota > Dothideomycetes > Mycosphaerellales > Mycosphaerellaceae > Zasmidium > Zasmidium angulare. Next base: position 168,626 of record NHNX01000003.1, read on the forward strand.
AAGACTACTAATCGCCATCTCGCTCCTCCCTTGCCTCTCAAAATCTACTGCAAGCCCCATGGTCATCACACTCATTCCCACCTTCCCCATAGCATACGCCGTCTTCCCCTTGAAGAACCTCGAATAAATCGGCGGACTAATCACCACAATCCTTCCCTCACCCTTCCCATCCCCGCCATTCTTGTACATCTCCGGCAAGACACTCGAGACTGTAGCATACAGACCATTCGCATTTATGCTTTGCATGAGGTGGAAACGTTTGTAAGGCGTTTTATCGACGGATGCCCAAAAGATGGCGCCCGAGTTGTAGATGACGACGTCGACCCGGCCGTAGGTGTGTATCGTTTGTTCGACCATATCCTGGATGTTGGCTGGGTCGCGGGTGTCGACTTGGAGGGCTGTGGCTATTCCTCCGCCCTCTGTGATCTCGCGGGCCACGGTATTTATTGTGCTAGAGAAGCTGTTTGGGTCCGGAGGGAAGGGGTTGCATTTGGAAGCGTCGCTCGTGGTCTTTGCTGCTACCACGACTGCATGCAAGTTTCAGCATTGTTGCGGTTCCATAGACTTGGGATACTGGACGTCTTTACCAGCGTAATCGTTCTTTGCAAGGTCAATCGCGACCTGTCTTCCGATGCCTCGCGATGCTCCTACCACTATTGCCACCTTCTTGCCCTCCATGACCAGTTTTGTGTGCTAAAGGTTAATGAGAGATAAGACGGGACAGACACCTACAGTGCTAGTATTTTGCCCAGTACAAATACCATAGTTCAAGTATTTGCATGGTCGTGTAATCTTCGCTTGTTCATCAGCCCGAGGTGAGGGTGAGGTCGAAGAGGACCTGAAGCGGAGACGGCACGTGATTACTGATCGACGACCCATGGGCCCTGACTCGTCGTTGACATGAGATGGATGCTGGGAAACGGCGCCATTATTAGAAGATCCTTTTGTTCAGAAGGTATCAAAGCTAAAGGTACATGCAATCGGCGGCTACCGAACCGATTTGCAGGAAGTAGATGCAAGGTCTACCATACCCATCCCACGCTCAGAACGCCTTTCTTTGCCTCTACCAATTATGCACTTGTCGCATTACAAACACATGAGCACATAAGTCGTCAAGCCGGGGAAGTCGAAGGCATTTAGTCGACCTCCTCCATGGCGCTCTCGCCGGCGGCCTCGGCAGGAGCAGACTCAGGTGCGGCGGCCTCGGCCTCAGTCTCCGCGTCCTCGTCGACGTTGAGACCAAGGGAGACGAGCTTGTGGATGCGCTCGGCGTATGCGGCTGGCTCATCGATGGTGAAGCCAGAGACAAGAAGGGAGGTCTCGTACAAGAGAGTAGTGATGCTCTTAACGGTGCGGTCACTCTCGCCATCCGCCTCGACCTTCTTCTTGAGCTCCTTGATGATCGGGCTCTTGGGCGAGATCTCGAAGGTCTTCTTGCTGCTCATGTAGCTGGACATAGAGGTGTCACGGAGAGCCTGGGCCTTCATGATACGCTCCATGTTAGCAGACCAACCGAACTGACCGGTACGGATCGCGCAGGGTGCGCCGACAAGCTTGTGGCTGACGACGACCTTCTCAACCTTGTCGCCGAGGACGTTCTTGAGGGACTTGGCGAGGGACTCGTACTCCTTCTCCTCCTCCTCACGCTGCTTCTTCTCCTCATCGGTCTCCTCGAGCTCGAAGTCCTTGGTGATGTCAACGAGCTTCTTGCCTTCGAACTCCTTGAGCTGAGTGAAGGCATATTCGTCGATCGGGTCGACAAGGAAGAGGACTTCGAAGTTCTTGGCCTTGAGGGCGTCAAGGAAGGGCGACTTCTCGACAGCCTTGGTAGACTCGCCGGTAATGTAGTACATTTGCTTCTGGTGCTCAGGCATGCGGGTGATGTAGTCGAGGAGCGAGGTGGTCTCATCACCAGACTTGGTGGAGTTGAAGCGGAGGAGCTTGGCGAGGGACTGGCGGTTCTGGCTGTCCTCGTGGATACCAAGCTTGATGTTCTTGCTGAAGGCGCTGTAGAACTTGTCGAACTGCTCCTTGTCCTCGGCAATTTCGTTGAACAGCTCAAGAGTCTTCTTGACGATGTTCTTCTTGATGACCTTCATGATCTTGTTCTGCTGGAGGGTCTCACGGGACAGGTTGAGTGGAAGGTCCTCAGAGTCGACAACACCCTTGATGAAGCTGAGCCACTCAGGGATGAGGTCAGTCGCGTCGTCGGTGATGAAGACCCGGCGGACGTAGAGCTTGATGTTGTTCTTGGTCTTCTTGGTCTCGAAGAGGTCGAACGGTGCGCGCTTGGGGACGAAGAGGATGGCGCGGAACTCGAGCTGACCCTCGACGGAGAAGTGCTTGACGCCAAGGTGGTCTTCCCAGTCATTGGAGAGCGACTTGTAAAAGGCACCGTACTCCTCTTGCGAGATGTCCTTGGGGTCACGAGTCCAGATGGGCTTCGTCTTGTTCAGCTCCTCTTCCTCGATCTTGCTCTCCTTGATCTTCTTGGTCTTCTTCTCTTTCTTCTTCTCCTCTTCCTCGTCGTCGACCTCCTCGACCTTTGGCTTGTTGTCAGAGTCCTCCTCCTTGGTCTCCTCCTCGGCGTCCTCGTCTGGGACTTCCTTCTCCTCCTCCTTCAGGACGTGGAGGTAGATGGGGTAGGAGATGAACTCGGAGTGCTTCTTGACAACCTCCTTGATCTTGCTCTCGTTGAGGTAATCGGTCTGCTCATCCTTGAGATGCATGATGATCTTGGTGCCGCGACCAATGTCCTCACCCTCGGTGTCTTGGGTGATGCTGAAAGTACCACCAGCGCTGGACTCCCAGAGGTACTGCTCGTCATCGTTGTGCTTGGAGATGACGGTGACCTTGTCGGCGACGAGGTATGCAGAGTAGAAACCAACACCGAATTGACCGATCATGGAGATGTCAGCGCCTGCAGAGAGGGCCTCCATGAACTGCTTGGTGCCAGAGCGGGCAATGGTACCGAGGTTGTTGACAAGGTCAGCTTTGGTCATGCCAATGCCGGTGTCCTTGATGGTGAGGGTCTTGTTGGCCTTGTCTGGGATGATGTCGATCCTCAGGTCCTTGCCCGAGTCGAGCTTGCTGGGATCTGAGAGAGCTTCATAGCGGATCTTGTCGAGGGCGTCTGATGCGTTGCTGATGATTTCTCGGAGGAAGATCTCCTTGTTTGAGTAGACGGTGTTGATGATCAGCGACAGAAGCTGAGAGATCTCAGCCTGGAACTCGAACGTCTCGCCCGACATGATTGCGGTGGTTATGTGTAAGAGGTCAGAGCTGGTGAGGAGTGTCTGGGATGGTAGTCAGTAAGGTGTGTGATGCGAAAGGCAGAGATTGCCGTAGCAACCAACGGCGAGCTGGATGGCTGGCAGGCAGGCGGTACGTACAAGGTAGGCAGCTGTGTTGCTTGTGTAAGTGCGTGCGCGAAGGTGACCAGTGGCCGGGTATCAAAGACACTTCTTGGGGGTGATATGAAGCAGGTGGTGGTGGTGGTGCAAAAGGTGTGTCTGGGTAGAAGAATTAAATGCATACGCTTCAGCCGCCGCGGTGCAAAGCTCCATAAGCTACGATCGGTTTCCATCTCGCGCATGGATCACTCTCTGGCCAATAGCTGTGCAGGTCATGTGACCTTTGCTTTCGAAGAAGGCGACAGAAGGCCGATGGACGAACGCACATGCTTCCAAAGAGTTCTGCAGCATGAGCTCGTTATTCTTCCTCACTACAAAACTTTTTATCAAGCTATGGTGAAGAATATTGGCCCTGAGGGCATATTTTCAAATAGCTAAAACCCACCTCGCGTTCAGCACGAGTCTGGGGGCTGAAAGAGCCTCCAAAAGCCTACATTGCAGACCGTATCGGCCAATCGTCACCGCAACTAATCATCACATCCGGCATGGCGAGCGTACAACTCGATCTTTAGCTGTGTTTCTGTCTCACGGTTCCATCCAAACAACCCGCTTCGACTTAACAACCAGATGCACAGCCAGTCAGTGACGGCAATGATGTTTATCCTGCGGCATTCCACCGACGCAAATCCTCTGTATCACTGCCGTCTCGTGGATGTATTGACCTTTGTGGATGAGAAGAATCGGTTCGCGGAGTGCTTCGTGACCATGGAGGACTGTGGGGTGCCGAGGAAGGGCATAGTGAAACAGATTGTGAGCAAGACGGCGTGGAGATGGATGGACCGGGAGTGGCGCTGTGTCGAATTATGGTAGCATGGGATGGCTAGATAGTTTAGCAGCGCTGGACCGTGAACTGAATTGAATGAGAGATGTTGCTTGTCTTCGTGTATTATGATTCAAGATGCAACATATGCCTGCGGCTCGTCAGGTGCCTGTACGGCGTTTATCGTAGTCGTAAGCGTAGTCGCAAAATGGAAGGCAGAGAGAGAAGGTCTGCTGGATGGGCAACAGCATCACACTTTCCTCAGGCTCTGTTCAACCTGGTGGAGTGTGAGGAGTGGAGGGGAGAGGTCAGTGAAAGAAAGCAAGAGCATCCCCATCGAATGCACGGATCAAGCACGGATCGAGTGCAGCTCATAAGTAAGGGACGTGTACGCAGGCATGCTCAGAAGTACGCGCATACACACTCCGGACCCAGCAGACGCGCCTTCTGCAGCAGCTCTGAACGCGGCTTCATCGTGCCCCCGACTCGTCACCTCCATTCCACGGCTGCCGCCATTCTTCCTTCATCTTGTGCCGTCGGCCGACTCGACTGACTATACTGCCTCTTCCTCCGATAACCATTCTCACTACCGATTCATCACGATTTCTTCATAACCAACATGGCCGACTACGCCAAGAAGAAGAACGACGAGCTTGCGGCACTCTGCAAAGAGCGCGGCCTTGCCCACACCGGAAAGAAGGCTGATCTTGTCAAGCGCCTTGAGGAGTACGACACCCAAAACGCCGGCGCAGCTAAACCACCAGCACCTGAGGACGAGATCGATTGGGACGATGAGCCTGCCACAGAGACCGCAAAGGCTGCGACAACTGAGCCCGCTGCCAACGCGATAGCCGCCGGTGGTGTCGGTGAGGTTTCGAACCCGCAGGCAGTACCCAACCAAGAAGCAGCCATCGACCCTTCCAAGACGGACGATCTCGCAGTTGCGCCCCCTGCAGCAGAGCCAGCCGCAGTTGAAGAGAAGAAAGAGGAGCCCAGCTACAACACCGGTCTGGCGGAGCGCACACTTGATGAAGAGATTGAGAAGCGCAAGGCACGCGCGCGAAAGTTTGGTCTGCCTGAAGACAGCGACGAGATCAAGATGTTGGAGCGCGCAAAGAAATTTGGCAGCACCGATTTGCCAGGACTCGGTCTATTGAACAAGGCACTGCCGGAGAAATCAGAGCGCAAGCGTGGACGTGAGGGTGGTGACAAAGAGGGCGGTATTCGTAAGAGGAGTCGGGGACGTGCAGGCCCCGGAAAGAAGCAGCGAGGCGGCGACAAGCCTGAGAGGAAAGACGGCGTAGATGGATTTCCCGGCTGGATGACAGCAGCAGATCGAGAGGCTGCTGCGAGACGCAAGGCCAAGTTCACTGCGTGAAGACGACATATCGACGGTATCTAACAGGAGACTGACAAGGCGAGCTTCCGTTTCAAGGCCTATTCTATGCAGCTGGGCTGCTCTAGGGGCGTCTATCAAATGCAATACCCACTTGTACTTCAAGCTGCGAACTGGATGCCACACCACGCTTTCTCATTTCGAACGTCCGCCTCTGCAGCTTCTCTAGTTACGGTTAGCTGCTGCTCGAGCTCGTCTCCCGGCGTGCCTCCAAATGGGGAGCGAGGCGCAAGAGCACCGAACCGTATATCGAAATCGTCACTAGCCTTGAAATCATGCTGAGCCATTGCTCGACAAGTCATGCGTTGCATGAGATCACAACTTTGCCTTGGGAGTCTCCTCTCGACTCCAGACCTGGACCTCCGGCAGCCTCTTGTAACTATCGGGCGGGAAGAATTGCGGCCCCAACAACTTCTTCACAACCTTTCCAGTCCCTGACTTTGGAAGCTCCTCCTTTTCGAGCCGCAAAACTGTGGGCATCTTGTATCCTGCCAGTCTCTCTCTCAGATCTGCTCTGAGCTTCTGGATGCTGAGACTTTTGACGACGTGTTGCCGCTCACCTGGGGCCATGTCCTTTTCATCTTTGAGGCAGATGACCGCGCCTACTCTCTCCCCAAATTCGTCGTCCGGCACACCCACGACCATTACTTCAGCGACGTATGGCAAAGCCAGAACCTCCCGTTCAATGTCCAGGGCTGAAATCTTGTATCCTCCCGACTTTATGATATCGACAGAACTTCTGCCAAGGATCCAGTAGTACTCGCCTTCCCTTCGCGCTATGTCTCCTGTCTTATAGTAACCTGACTCGGTGTGGGAAGCTGCTGTTTCCTCTGGATCGAACAGGAATTTTGAAAACATCCCTGGACTCTTGGCCAAGACTTCGCCTTCATCGCCCTCTGACAGCTGCACATCGCAGCCAGCAAAGAGCGTGCCGACTGATCCGTCGGGCACATTCTGATCTCCCAGCCGCACTTTGAACACGGCACCTGTCTCAGTCATGCCGTAACGCAACATGATGTTGCGTCCAAGCAGTTCCCGCCAAAAGTCCGCGATTGGCTTGGGCAGGGCTGAGGTACCGCAAATACAGCACCGCAATGCTCGGGCACCAGCAATGTAATCCTGAGCATCCCGACGAGATGCGAGACTCTGCTGGAAGTACCGCATCATGCGCATGTAGATTGTGGGAACGCCAGAGAAGAACGTCGCACCACCTTGCCGCCAGCGGTCCCAAGTCCATTCGGGACTAAAGCTGCCGCTTCTGAATTCCAGGAGTGATCCGGCGACAAGGAACGGGAAGAACATCATGCCGATACCAGTCGCATGGTGCACTGGTAGCAGATGGAGGAGGACGTCATCTGGCGTAATGTTATAATGATCGATGACACCTAAAGCCTCGTCGTGGATGAAACCTCGCCGCATCACCGCGCCCTTTGGAGGGCCTGTCGTTCCCGAAGTAAAGATCACCACTCCAGGCGCACTGTCGTCAAGGTAGAGGTCAGACGAAACAATGATCTGACTGGGCCGCAACGGTGGGTTCTTCAGCGAGGGCGCCACGTTTACGCAGACAAAAGGGCTCTGTGGGTCCTGGTCTTTGACCAGCTTCTCCAGCGACAAGCCGAGACGAAGTGCACTCTCAGATACCAGTACTGCCGCAGCTCTCGACTTGGTGGCGAAGTAAAGGGCCTCCTCGGGTGGGAGAACCACAGTCATGGGTACGACGGCGGCACCCAATGCCAGAGCCGCAAGGATCGCCACCGTGAACTCATATCCACCGGGCGCCAGGATTGCAATGTAGACCTCCTGTCTCTGCCCCAACGCCTTCCTCACCCCATCGCCTAGACTCTCCCAGACCCTCTCGCGGAAAGCCAGTACGTCGGTAAGTAATTGGACATGCGTTGCCTCGACGCCGGTGTTGACGTCCCTCACGCATAATCTTGGGGGCACGCTATGGGCGAACCTCACGAGTCTGTTGAAGAGTGGATGACAAGGTAAGATATTCCTTCCTTCGTGGCGAGGGACGTGTAGCGTCCGGTCGTCGTAGCTGGTCATCTTCCAGTGCTCGGTCAACAATGTTTGCAGGGGAAGTACATCTTCTGGTGGCGTCGCTTTGGAATCTCGTTCAGATGTACTGCTTGAGTTGACCGCTCTCTTCTCTAGCTGACGAAATATGGCGGCGATGGTTGGGAACGTCGGAGGCATGCGGTCTTTCGGTCCTCTTTCCCTCTACAATCTATTTCGTTCGGCGCTTGGGTCGTCCATCAGATTACAGACTGCTAACGACGAGAGCCTGGTTCGATACATGTGTTTCACGCGAGGGCAGTGGAGCTATCCAGCCTCTCTCCCCGCATTGTGGAGGGAAAAGGCGGGGGCTTGGAGAGGCCGGCGATATACTCGAATAAGCAAGCCACCGAAGCTCGACACGCCGGTGTCGGTTGTGCATGGCCGAGGGTATGCTCGAGTGGTGATCATGACTTCGAGACTTCGACATAGACGAGGTCGTATGGGTAAAAGAAAGTCAGATGGAGTGCATGTGAATGTTGGATTGCTGGATGTCTTTACGACAAGAGAGAGCGTCGAGAGCGTCTTGTTGAATCGAAGCGGTCTCTCACTGGTACACAACTGGAAGACTCGGCCAACGGTAACATCACCTGGAAGTCGAAGGACTCTAAAGTAAAAGAGCGATTTTGACCACCATCCGAGCAACACATCGACCATGCCCGACTTCTCGGACAACCTCAAGCCCGCATCGCCTACAGGCCCGGACATCCTCGCTCAAGAAAGATCTCAATCCGACGTTCCCGTCAAGGAACTCGCAACGCATCTACTCTCCCGCAACGACTTCCTCGCTCGCCAAGAACGAATCCTGCCCATCCTCGAGGCAGATCCGCTCTTCAAGAAGACTAAACAGTTCAACCTCTCCCGCCCGGAACGCTATCACCTTGGGCTCGCACGCGCGAAGAAGCTCAGGAGGTACAAGGATCAACATGGCTGGGACGAAGAGGACTTCAAGATGGGCGAGTATCTTTGTGACGACGTGAGTCCATTCATGGTGCATGAGGCGATGTTCCCAACGACCGTGCGCGAGCAGGGGAGTGCGGAGCAAAGGGACTATTGGATGCCGAGGATTGAGAGGTGGGAGGTCGTGGGGTGTTATGCCCAGTGAGTTTCGAGAGCCTTCCTGTGGATGTAGTATGGCTGATGCGATGTTCAGGACTGAGCTCGGCCATGGGAGCAATGTTCGTGGTTTGGAATGTCCAGCTACCTGGAATCCAAAGGACAAGAGCTTCACGATCCACAGCCCGACGTTGACTGCCAGCAAATGGTGGAATGGTTCAATGGGGCGTACTGCGAACCATGCCATTGTAGTGGCCCAGCTGTATGTCCCCAAGTCTGCCAACTCCTCAGAGCTGGTCAATCATGGACCGCACCCATTCATCGTTCAGATTCGGGATATGAAAACGCACCAGCCTTTAGATGGAATCGTGGTTGGTGACATTGGACCAAAGTACGGCTACGCTCCCATGGACAATGGTTATCTTCTCTTCAACAATCTGAAGGTGCCGCACTCTGCCATGTTGTCCAACTACTCGAGAGTTGACCCGAACACTTGCACCTACACGAAGCCAGCTAACCCGGCCGTGGTTTATGGCTCTTTGACAGCAGTGAGAGCGGCCATCATTATGCATGCTAGATTGATCATGGCTCGAGCGGTCACCATTGCTGTTCGATATTCCACTATTCGAAGGCAATTCCAGGATCGGGACACCAACGACAAGGCTGCGCCGGAGCTGCCAGTCCTGAACTATACGACTGTGCAGATACGGATTCTTCCCTTGCTTGCTACGGCATTCGCCCTTCACTACACCGGAGAAGCCATGTACGAATTGTACTCGAGCACCCGAGCCAAGATCGATTCAGGAGACTTCAGCAAGCTTGCAACCTTGCACGCTCAGTCTTCAGGTCTCAAGAGTCTTTGCACCGAACTCGCAGCGAACAGCATAGAGACCTGTCGACGAGCCATGGGCGGTCATGGGTTTGGAGGAGCAAGCGGGTACATTCAGCTCAACAACGACTACCTCTCGAAACCCACTGTCGAAGGAGACAACTGGATGATCACGCAGCAAACAGCAAGCTACCTCCTCAAACGTATGCAAGCCGCCGTGGCCGGCAAAGGAAAGGCACAAGACGAAATGGAACAGTCCTGCCGCGACTGGCTCCAAAACGAGCACAACAAGAAGCCTGCCCCTTTCAACATCTTCGCCAGCGACGTCGAGATAGTCCGAGCCTTTCAACGTCGCTCCCGCGACCTCACCCACCGCGCTTATAACGAGAGATTCGTCAAGAAGAAAGACTGGAACAGCATGCTTCTCCAGCTACGCCAAATCTCGCACGCCGAATCGCAATCCATCCTTGTCACCAACTTCTACGAAGCGTTGACCTCTCCATCCCTCTCTCCAACTCTTAAGGGTCACCTCTCCCTGCAATTCCGCCTGTTTGCTCTGTTCACCATGGACGCTCACGCTCGCGACTTCTCCAAAGCCCACGCCGTTTCCGACGACGATCTCGATGAACTGCCCACGCAGATCCAGGATCTCATGGCGCAAATCCGGCCACATGCCGTAGCGTTGGTGGATTCGTGGAAGGTACCGGATTTTTTGCTGGACAGTGCTTTGGGGAGGTCGGACGGAAAAGTGTATGAGGATTTGTGGAATCGAGCGCATAGACTCAATCCGCTGAATGAGACGACTTTCAATCCGGATTATAGGGTCGAGGAGGTTGTTATGGGCGGTGAAGGCAGTGTGAAGAGACTTTTGGCGAAACTCTGATGACGGGATTGAATGGCATATCTTGAACGATCTAGGTAGGCGAGGATGCCGAAGGACGATAGGGGGCAGAGACGGAGCGGTGATTCTGTCGAAGGTCAATTGATCAAACGCTGCCAACGATCCTTTCACGTGTTCGAGCGCTCAGGATCAATCTTGTGCAGCTCTTCTACGAGCAATTTCTGCATATATGCACGAATAAGCGCTTACCCAATATCATCCGGTATACAGGTAAGCGTATGCTCCGTACTGAACCGTCGACATGTCGGTATTGTAGACTGCGGCAAAAAAAAACGAGGGCCTCACGACCCAAAGTGCGAGATATCCCCACGGCTCCTGGAGTGTCTATGCAGCTGTTACTGCAATCGTGAGCGTGGTCGCCCGATGGAGAGAGAAGAGAGGGAAGAGGATTGCATGCGTCTCACTTCTTTGGGCACCGCAGGGCTGAATGATTACATAGAGCTTGTCTGAAGGCTCAGTCACATAGATCCTTGCAGGAGAGTTGTCAGAATATAGAGCTGCCAATTGCCGAGTGGCATGCTCGAGGCTCATCCTTTGGGATACGCGGACAATCCATCACCACGAACCATCCGCGCGTACTGATCATCCGTCCACATCGAGCACAGTACACGAATACGAGACGACGTTCAATGAATTCTCCACTCCGTAATCCCTCAAATCTTTGCCTTCGCGGCCGCCCCTGTGCTCCTTCCATGCACGTAGCTGATCTCCCTGAACGCCCTTCCAGCTTCGCCATAAAGTTCATTCCTCAACAAGGAGAACACCCCCATCTTTGCCTTCGGGGCCAACTTCCTTGCCAAATCCAACGCCGCATCCAACATCTTTTCCGGCTCCGCCACTGCATCCACGATCCCGTCCTCCAGAGCCTCCTTGCCCGTCCATCGGTGTGCTTCTAGTAACATCTTCCTCGCCACCTGCGGCCGCAGTTTGAGACGAGGCAAAGCGCCGATGCCTGGGAAGTGCAGACCGAGGTTAACGGGCGGCATGGAGAAGAAGCCGCGCTTAGAGTTCATGATGCGGTAGTCGTGTGAGAGTGCGAAAGGCCCTGCACCGCCGAATGTATGGCCTGTGACTAGGGCGATGGTGGGGAAAGGGAAGTCCACCAGCGTAGCGAGTAAGGGGAAGAAGCCTTCTGAGTTGGCATAGGGGTTGTTGTCGGCTTCATCGAGTTCAAGACCCTATAGTTGATCAGCAAAGTGTCTGGAGGTTTGGTTTTGTGCTCGATTGGAATAGGCGTGGCTTGAAGTATGAGTGTGTTGTGGGTATAATTGGGCTTCAGTATATAATAGGATTCCGTCATATTAGGCAGTGGCATCACTGTCTAAGAGAAAGTCATACAATGACAGTACCGAACGGCTTGGGACAGAAAGTATGTTTTGCGTGTTTGGGCAGAGATAGAAGACGTGGATCGAACAACCCACCGTGCACCAAAACTTCGCGTCATTGCCTCTGGTGATCACAGCACCTTCTGCATCGTCGCCCAAGATGGTGCGGACTTTGTTGTATGCTGCGATTAGCTTTTGGGCATAGGCGCTGTTTATCCTGTTCTCTGGCGCTTTTCTCATCGTGAGAACGAATACGTTGCCATTGTAGCGGTCCAACGCCAGGTCTGACTCGCTGATGATGGATTGAGGCATGGTGAGTCGTGTTTCTGGGTGTAGCAGCGCTTGCAAACAAATAGTAGTCTTGTCGTTGATATCATACAGGTAAATCGACCAAATGGCTGATGATGTTGCTCCAATATTGCTGTCTGGTAGTACATGTGGTAGCCGAGGTGCCAGGCCGAGCGTCCGATGGCGGAGTTGGCCCTGGAGCTGACTTGCGATCCTCGACTTGCGTCTGAAGGTTCACAGTGACACTTCAATTGTCATACGGCAAGGCATCTCTCTCTTTTATTACTGGGCGACCACGCTCACGCTACAGTGACAGCCGCAGAGACATCCATCTGACGAGTCTCGGGAATATCTTGCACTTTGGATCGTCATCGCTGAGCCAAAGAGTGACAGTATCAATGAGCCAGAGAGTGATGGCATCAGTGCTGGAGTGAGCCCAGTTTCTTCGTCGCAGTCTGGGCATGCCGACGTCCAGTACTAGGTATCCTGTAGCCAAAGTGTCCCATCTCTATTGATACCCTGCTTGCCCTTCACCATCATCGGATCACCGGGCCCGTAATCATTAAAGGGTCCATCGGGTCCGTACGCGCACTGCTGCGATGAACGCAGACGAGTCTCTTTCTGCTTCCCACGCCGATAACCCTTCTATTTTCGCAAACGAACTCGCATCCCCAGACCACCGTCAGTCGCCACTGATCGCCTGCGAGCCGCTCGGCGATGGGGTCTTCGGTGACATGACTGCTTTAGAGCTTTGCTGGACCGACCGCGTGAGAAAATAGGATATGCGTGTTTCATCAGAAAAGGAGATTCACGAGAATGCACGTCGGATGTCCGACAAAGATCCACTGCAGGGACTATTGCTTCATGATGCCGCGATCTCGAGCCGGTGCTTCGCTTGGAGCATATCTTGCCCTAGGTTCCCAGGAGCGTGGTTATCTTGTAGGGTTGATGGTGCGATGAACCCGGTATCCCTGCTGACGACTTTGCTGGGGGAGGCTTGCCAGCCACTCGAGTCTGCCCTTGCTCTATTTCAACCTCACTCCTTCCGCTCCATGCCTGTTCTCTCGTGCATTCGTCGTACAGACGGCACAGTTGACGAGTTCTTCGAGCAGGACAGTTTTATTACTCGCTCGTGGAAATTACTCTCAAACGGGTTGTATTGAAGTCTTGCACCGAAGCATTGGCACTGGCGTGTTTTCTCGAAAAGTCTTCGGTTTCGCTCGGAACACATGGTTGGGAACGGCAAAACGGCCAAGAAACGTTTTTGGTGGGTCTTGACTCGAACTAGCACCACTCACGTGGAGGTTTCAAGTAGATCTCTACGCTGCATGGCGAGAAGAGCACGCTCTTTGACTTTCAAGGTCCAGGTTGCGAGGTCCAGAGGACAGATCAAAAAGTAGGGATCTTCTTTGCGAACGAAGTGAGCATGAGCTCTGCTCAAATCGCTCAGTCGCCAATTATGTCTCACCGATATCTCGTCGAAGGCATCCGTCACGTCGAGCACTGACCAGAAGCGCATTTGGCAACGCTTTTCAAAATGACGGATGTGCGAGTTTAGCCATTGGTCGGTATCTCGCATTATGCGTACGAGCACGCATCGGATGGCGAAGGTTCCGAATTCTCCTGGACGAAGGACGCTGTCCTCCACAGGTGTGTTCGTCCTCACGATCTACGAGCAGGGATGAGAACGAGAACAGGAGATAATACTTGGGACGAACTTCACATTGGCCCACTTGTCATCTGTCGTGGCCGCTCTGAAGCCTGTAATGCCATGTGGGGCTGGCCTCGTGAGGTAGTTTTGCTCGAAGTCGAGTGCGACCAAACTATGCTCTCTCGCCAAGGGTGGAAGCTTCCAGTCTGATAATCGAGACGATGGTTGCATGGTCGGCTTTCGAATGATGGGGTTGTACGTCTATTCCCCTCTGAGCGGGGGACCAGAGGCAAGTCTCAAAGGAGGCGATTTGGAAGACCGGTCTTCATCGACACTACTCTCGTATACCCTGCGAGCCGGCTGTTCGCCAGCGCCACGCTTTCCAGCATCGGCCCAGCATTTGGCGAGCTGGGCGCTTCCCAAATAAGGTACGATATCGTAGGATCAAGCAGGAGTCAGTGCCGGCAGCCGGTAAGGCAATCCCGCAACGAATATCGCAGATGCTCGGCATAAGGAATAGAAGCGTTGCTCAGCATGCACCAACGACTTCAGAGCCGCCCAGCCTGTCACGGTTGTCGTACTTCGTATAAGAGCGTAGGGAAGTGGGCTATAGGATCACCCCTTCTCCCTGCCAGATTGCTCTTGTCGGCGGGATAGAGTCCGCGTTTTGCGGCATGTGCTGCCCATGGAAGGCAGTGATCAACAGCTTGGACCGAACGGCTTCGAAGTCAGGAGATTTCGCACCGCCCCGATTAGTTATCGCACCAATGGACTCCCTTCGAGACAAATGTGATGCTTTTCATGTCAGCATAAGATGCGATGCATCTGATGTGAGGGAAGCCGAACAACACGACCCCTGTATTTTGCCGCGTGACGTGGTAAGATGGGCTGTCCCGGGATGCAGGATGCAAGCAGGGCTGTTAAGCGTCTGTCGGGTGCCGCTTTCTCGCATGTCTCTCAATCCGGTATGGCGCCTTCGCTAAATCGACCTCACCTCCTCACAGACTTCTTGTGAACGGCACGGCATCCGCATGCTAGTCTCGTGCGCCGAGATCTGATCATCAATCGACCAAGACAGTCCAGCTCCACTACGAATACCAAGACGAGGCGTTTTAAAGACTAGCACTGCAACGCTCCTCGCGGAATGCCCACTGCCGCATGGTTGGAAGGAGTTCGGGAGGACGCCGGTCTGTTCGCCGGGTCGCACCAACGACTTACGCGTGGTTTTGTGACAGGCGAATGCTTGAGCATGTTCCCTGACCATTGCGTCGTGCACTCGTGGGAGTGCGGCGTGCGGACTCTTGCGCGTGCGTGGGCCACGAACGCTTGGTGAACACAGGCCAAGTCTCACCATTCGACTTCGCTCGAGGACCTAAGTCAGGCGACACAGGCGATGTCTGGGAAGAATATGCGCAAGTAGCCATGTGCCACCTGCTTCAAGATCCACCTTTGGAATCCTAAAGTGGATAGTAACGAGTGGTGTAATAGGGCGAGGAGGCTGCGGCGCTTACCTAGTCTGGTCAGTATACGTCTTCAGTGTTATAAAATTATGCTCAGTTCCCCTTGCGGCCTAACGAAAGTATATCGTGCAGGGTGGAGAAAAGGGCGATGTGGCAGCCTTCTTAAAGCAATACTCGCTCCCTCGCCCGGGTCGATCGGTGACACTTCTGCATCTTTCCTTGGTCTTTCACTCTCTTTTCGTTCTTGGGTGCTTTGCAGCAATACATTCAATCTTTACATTCTTGGTTCCGATCATCTACTTGTGAAACTACTATGCACCTTGTTCCTCTTTAGCTTATACCTCTACATCGACAGTCACTCGCTTTCTACTCCAACCTTTCAAAGACTTGCTTGGACCTCATCGAAGTCTCCTACTTCAATCCTTACAATATCGTTGTGTTGCTTCTTTCATCGTTTCTTGCCACAATGGCGCTCATATCATTGGCTGTGCTCGTTGTCGCGGTCACTGTGTACGCCATTCTGCAGAAGGTCGAATCTTCGCGAAAGAACAAGGCTTTTGCTTCTGCCAGCAAACTGCCAGGACCCAAAGGTCAGTATGCGATACACCTGTTGAGCTCACACAGACTTACCACCAGGCAGGTCTACCGATCATTGGAAGTGTGCATGAGCTACCTGAAAAATGTAGTTGGATGAAGTTCGCAGAGTGGGCTGAAGAGTATGGACCAATCTATCAAGTCAACCTCGCTGGCTCGAATCACGTATGGATCGCGCGCGACAAGATCGCTCACGACTTGCTGTCCAAACGAAGTGCCATCTACTCCGACAGACCTTTCATCCCAGCCCTCGAGCACGACAACCGCACTTCAGGCCAGTATCTTCCGTTGATGAGCAAAAACCTTGTCTGGTCACGACAGCGCCGGTTTGCCAAACAGATCATGGATGCTTCAGAAAAGCAAAACTTCTACAGCTATCCTGAAATCGAGGCAACGCGCCTGCTCTTCGAACTGATGTCGGATCCCTCCCACTACAACGTTGCTATGGAATCGTTCGTCGCAAGAGTCACCAGCCGGCTCGCTTGGGGCACGCCGGCGGCCAGCGACGAGCTCAAGCAGCGCGCTCGTGAGCTGCTCATCGGAGTCTCACCTACCGGTGCCTTGGGTAACAAGATTCCTGCCATCATGTCTCTGCCTGAGAACATGGTCAAAGCTAAGGCTTGGGAGTTGCGACGAGGACGAACGGAGCGGAAGTTCTTCGAAATCATGCAAGAGGAGGTACGACAGTCAGTCAAGCGTGAAGAGGATACGTCAGCGCCTCTGCTCCCAACAGTACAGCCGAAACAATCATGGACCAGAATGTATCTGGAGCATCAAAAGGTTTGGGGGTTCTCATCGGATACCGAGGGTGCCTACGCCGTGGGTATGCATGGCATCGCCGGAGCTCTCACGATCGCAGCGCCAATGCAATCGTTTTGTTTGGGCATGTGCCACTATCCGCAGTACCAGTCCATCCTTCACGAAGAGATCGATCGTGTCTTGGGCGACCGAATGCCCACCTTCGACGACATGCCAGAGATGCCGGTCCTTCGCGCCTTCATTCGCGAGACCTTGCGTTGGCGGCCACCTGTCCCGACCGGCATTCCTCACGAAGTAACTCAAGACGACGTCTACGAAGGTTATCACATCCCAAAGGGAAGCGTTATCCACCCCTTGGAATGGTCCATTAGCAGAGATCCTGAAGTCTTCCCTCAACCCGACGACTGGAACCCCCTGCGCTGGCTTCACTCAGATTTTCCGACGTACCAAGAGCCGCTGACCAGATACCCTACGATAACACAATACTCGCAATTCGGCTACGGGCGACGCACCTGCCAAGGCATGGGTGTTACTGAGGCTGATCTCTTCGTCGGACTCGGAAGTGTCGCTTGGCTGTTCTCCATGCACGGCGATGAAGAGACAACCGTCAAAGATGAACCCCAGTCCGAACCGCAGCCAGAAGTCCAGTCACAGGTCGAGCCTGAAGTCCCCTTTGACGACACCTTTTCTGAGATCGACTCCATGGCTGATTCTTCAACTTCGATGTCGCGGAGAAGCACGTTCTCAGCCAACGAAGCACCAACCGACCTCATCTCCTTCGATGATGATGCAGCTGGCGACTGGTCGCCAGCCACCAACCCAAAGAGGTTCAGCATGCATCTGAACGATTCAGCCATCAGTCTTCTCAGCTCGGACTACGCTTCTAGCGACGGGAGCCACAACCACTCTCGACAGAGCACTCTCCAGAACAGTCTCAGCATCCACGACAACGACTCAGCCATCAGTGTTGCGAGTTTCGTCTCAGATGACGAGAGGTCCTATGACCTATCCAGGCAAGAAACGATCAAGAGACCGAGACTAGTACCCAAGGACTCTGGCATCAGCATGTCGAGTTTCATCGCTCAGCGGGAATCTCGACCACCATCGTCGAGAAAGAGCACAATGAAGCCCAGGCCAACGAGCTTGAGAATCCATGACGCAAAGAGTGTTTCAAGCCTCATTTCGGAAATGCACACGGTGTCCACCTCGAGGCAGAACAGCGTCTACACGCCATGCTCGGCACTCAGTCTTCTGAGCGAGATGGCAGACGAGCAGGGCGGGTGGAGTGTCTCTGGACAAAACAGTATGCAATTCGCTGAGCCAGCATCGCCATCGAGGGATGGCTCTGCCATCCACGTTGCAGGAGAATGGCCAGGACTTCCCACCGATCCGGAACAGGAGTACGTGGACCTCTTCGGCCCTCTCATTGATGAGCCAGAGCCAGCACTCCCGCCAGTCGATGGAGCGACGCTCACTCCTGAACTGCCTGGTGCATGGAACTTCCCAAAGGCCGAGGTCGCAGACACACCAAAGCCCAAGAAGCAGGCTCCACTCTATGAGACCGACCCTACATACGACTTCTCGACGCTGCTCATCGCAAAGCCCATGCCGTTCAAATTCAAGCTCAGCATTCGCAATCAAGCGCGTGCGGAGATGGTCGCTCGACAGTGGATCGACAGGAAGGTGGAGGGAGAGTATCAAGATGCGAAGGTGTACTGGAAGAACGGAACCCAGGGTGATGCTGAGCATGGGTAAGCTTTTCCCAACTATCGACCGACTCTTCAGCGCGATGCTAATATCACCACAGATGGGGCGAAGTCTTCGCATAAGCAGAGGTCCCCTTCACCACCTACATGCCCACGCCGCATCTCTGACACCACAAGACTGCGTCGCGAGCTGCTCTGGAGCGCTCTGTGTAATGTCTCTTCGGAGTCTCCCATGTTAATGAGCTCAACGTGTATTTTCGGCGCATTTTTACTTGTATAGATAGAGAGTTTTCTTGTTGTGGTGGCGGACATCGCGTTACGCTCATTTCGTGCGCATGTAGTACTAGGATGTATTCTAGTTGACGACGGAAGGCTTTCATACCGTGGACTGTAATTGCACAGCGCGTCTGACTTTCTTGGCATTTCGTTCCGTGGCTGTCGTAGCACAGTGTCATGTACAACGACCGCCTTCGCGCCGAGATACCATCGCTATGTTGCTCGAAGCGGAATGCCCGCCGCACGACTCTCTCCATCAAGTACGAGGCGACCAGGCCCGCAGACGCAGTAAGAGCTGTATGGACGTCTTGCGAACAACGGCGATGTTTGTTCGAATCCGAGCGGAACGGGAAGGCCACGGTGCACGTACGACATTGAATCTGTACAAGGCCACGCGCTATGTGTGGTCGCCGGGTGTGATTGACTTCGTGGTCATGCAGCCCAATGGTATGGGTGCGGAAGACTCAAGATTCCAGATGATTCAGGGCGGACAATACCACTGACGAGTACAGCGATCTTCATCTGCTGGACAATAAGGATGCGAACAGTGTCCAGTTTCCATCTCAAGATGCGTTCGAACGATCTTGACGCTTCGACGTTGTGTTGGAATCCTTTGGCCGCTGTGTCATCAAGTGAGAACCCGCAGGTAGTTGGGCTAAACCATGTCAATCGTTGTCTTGAGCTCTCGTCCTCGCGGTGCCGTCGAATGTGATAGACCGTCTCTTCACATCAAGAACTTCGGTCTCGACCCATTCGCTTGCCCGGTTGCCTCGCCTGTCGAGCTTCCTGATTGATGCGCCCGCCTCTTCTCCTCCTCCTTCAGCCGTCTCTCCTCGGCTTTCTCTGCACGCTTAGCATCCCTCTTCTTACGCCCTTCCCAAAGCATGTCCGTGTTCTGCAGCTCCTGAACGACCTGCTCCCACTCCTTCTCCTGCTCAGGATCGCCTGTGCCCAGCGCTTTCTTCACATCAAACTCTTCCCCGCTTTTGACTCTTTGGATGACTTCACGCAGCGTTTCGAGCCTTGCTTCGGTTTGTCGGGTGAAGTTGAGCATATCTCTTCGTATTGAAATGATGTTGATAGCATTGGAGCCGACCAGTATTCCCATGATCAGGAAAGCTATCCCCGTCTTTCGTTCGTCAGAGCCTGCATCTCGCCTTCTCGCGCGCTCTTCTGCCTGCAACGGGGTTGCGGGTCGTCTCAAGAAGCTCGGTACTAGAGAGGCCCAGAATGACGGATTTGCGACTCGGGGTAGTCTTGATCCTTCTGCGTATGAGCGAAGTGCGGCTGCAGTGAACCCACGCCGCGGTGTGGCTTGTACAGCGCACTGTGCGCCTGCAATGAGCGGCGACAGTAGTGCTCTTGATGGCGCCATGGTATCTGCGAGGTTCAACTGGCCTTTGAACGTCTCTTCGATGTCCTCACGGCTCAAGCCTAGCCGCCCTTAGCGTGAGGTCGTCGCCCTGCCAACCAAACCGTTGATCTGAAAGCGAGCGAGATCTCGATGAACGCGACCTCACCACGCGCCGTCACATGCGCGGCCAACGACTTCATCAGAGTCGCATATGTCACAGTAATCCAGCAGTAATGTCTACAGCAGAAGCGTCGGCGGAGGCGGTGAAAGCAGCCATTTGTGGTGGCAATGCGACCCCATCTACCGTCACAACACTGCAAAGTCTGCTGAGCTCAGCCCCGAGAGCTCAAAGCAGAGCAGCAACAACGAGTCAAGACACACGAGACGAACGAACTACATCGCGAAATGCCAGGCCAGCAAGGACACAAAGAACAGCACCGAAGAACTCTCGGAAAGACCAGGCATTCCAAGTGCTGGAGGATGAGTCTAGGAGTCTCGGTCCAAAGGCACGATATGCGCTGGCCACGGAGGTCATCAACACCACACTGAAGGTCCTTTCAGACGCCATAAGACAGCCGTCGAAACCGAAGTCACATGCCAGGGGATCTTCAGTGCAGATCAGTGCCACACAGCGAAGCCTACCAACGACTCCAGCTTCACAGCGAGCTTTAAAGCAGCTGTCTGGCAACGAGACCCCGGTAGTTCAATCGCCATCGAAGCAGCCAGGACCACGAAGACGACCCTCACAATGCTCGACGCCTGTCATTTCGTCCTTTACGGACAACCTGACTGCAACGGCAGAGTGTGCCCGCCTGGGCTTCTCATTTCTACGATCGACTGATCTGCAGAAGCTGGGTGTGCGGGAGCCCCCAAAGCTACAACTAGAGACTGGCATGCTCGCGCTTTGCTCCAAGTTGATCGGGTTGGATCTCTACAGCCTTGCTGGCAAAGAACTGCGTGCCGTCAAAAGGAGACTGGAGTCTGTTCTTGCCAATCGATCGGTCGCAAAAGCCTCCTCAGCGGCAGCTCACCACCGAGCAGAAAATGAGACTTTGTCCGGCTTGTTGGAGCTGAACATTGACTTCGACACTTTTCCGCATGCCCGTTCACTTGCCATCTCTCATCAACTATGCGTTCTTCAGCTCATTGCAGTTTCGCACAAACCAGCGTCTATTGAAGAAGCGCTCCAGTTCTTAGCAACCGACTCACCGGGATCAACTGCTGAGCTGATTCGACGACAAGTGGCGAGGGGTGAACATGATGCTAAAGCCTCAAAGCAGCTCATGAGTCTGTCTCGGACGATATTGCAATGCTGTCCCAACGTTGCCACTTCATCAGATCCCGAGGCGAAAGATGCATCACGAAACGCTTCGCCGCTGGCAGTGTTTCGGCTGCAGACCCTTTCCTTGCAGCTTCGGCAAGAGAGCTGGCGGATTTCACATCATGCAGGAGACGTTGAGAAAGATGTCATCGAGCCGTTTTCGAAATGCTTGGCTGCTCTCGTTCGCCGACTGCCGGGACAGAGAATTTCTGTTGATGTGTTCACGAGTTGCAAGGATGCCTACGAGAGACTACCAGTAGTCGAGCGTTCGCCATCCCGATTCGTCATATTGAGAACCCTTTCAATACTCGCAGCAAAGGCGTCTTTCCAGGCAGAGGCTTTGGAACTTGCTCGACAATTGGTGGCAGAGTGTGATGGTCTTAGCACTGACCATGCACGTTTTGTAGCCGCCACAGCAAGGAGGCTCTCCGTATCGTTGAAGCAATTAGATCGGACGTCTCAACTGGAACAGCTTTATGCGGACATAGGCACTATCTGCGAAACCCTACGAAAAACTCTCTCTGGAAGTGCGTCTGATTATGAGGCCTTGTTCGCCGACCTTGCGGACATCGTCGCGACGAACAACCATACATCCAAGGAGCCACTTGGCTCAATCGCGAAACAACTTTCTGGGTCTGTTGCGGGCTTCGCCTCCAGCTATATTCGTTCCTTCCCGGACAGGAATGTCGAGACTGCTCAAGAAGTGATCCAATCTGCTTTGTCACAATGCGGATCAAACGAGGATTTGCTCGGTTGGGTCACCAAAGATACTGCTCGGACGTTGGTTCGATCCGGCGTGCTGCGACGAGTCGTTGAGAAGCTTTCCTCGAGGTCAATGGCTTTGGCCTGGACGTCTTTCAGCTCAGCGATGACATTGGCTAGGGTCTTGAAGCTTGTACTGCTCAGGGCCATGGTGTCTCGATCTGAAGACCGGAAGGATTGTCTTATCGATGACGAAAAGTTGAACGACGAAGAACGAGGCGCTCTGATTGAGTGGCAGCTCAAATGCGCCTTGGACGTAGCACACAAGCCGAAATACCAGCCTGCTCTCAAGATTCTTTTGCCAGAATGCTTCCGAAGACTGGCCATAGTCTACAGCTCGGTCTCTTTCCCTCTGCGGCGAGCAAGAGTCGCTATACAAGCATACCGTGTCCTGGAGCAGTTTCCAGAGCTTATAGCTCCTCAGCACTCTGGAGCGACTGAAGCGCTCATGAATGCACTGGAGCTCATAGACATGAAAGCGTTGGGACGCGATCAAGGCTTGTCGTCGTATGGGCTCAGCATCAGAGTCTCACTAAAGCTATGTGTTACCTTCTATAGCGGGGCCCCGGCAGCAGAAGAGCTCGCACACTGTCTCTCCGAGTGGGAGGAGGACCTCAGCAGCGTTCAGGGCCTGGCAGCTTTCGAGCACAGCATTGACGATGCGACCTTGCTCCAGGCACAATTGGTCTCTACCTACGACTATCTGGAGATTGTCGGCGATGACCCCTCCAGGCTCCAAGCTGCAAGGCTATTGTATTCTTTCATGCAGGCTACAGACGGTGGTAGTTTTGAGGGTGCTCTCAGACTTTCTCGAACATACACGTCGCTTGGATACGCAGAGAAGGCAGGTGAGGTGCTCTCACAAACACCAACAACATCGAAACTTGGCGATGTGCCTTCGTTGGAGACCCTTGACTGTCTGGTATGTCGAGCGGAGCATCTGCTGGAAATGCAGGATGTGGGCGAGTGTCAAAAAGTGCTCGTGATAGCCGACCAGGAACGTAAGGAGCTGGAATCAAAAGCCCCTCGGTTGGTGCAAACGAGTCGATATCGCTCGTTGCTGGGTCGAGCATGGCTACTTGCTTCTCGATGGATGCTCGAGGCCGGTTCAGCACCTGGAGCACTTTCTGCTGCGAAGCGGGCGGTGAAGGTCGTGAATAGCATTTGGTCCAGCCTTGAACGCTCGTCAGAACCTGCCCAAGAAGGCACCGTTGCCTGCGAGCCTGAGGTCGAGGAGGCGGCAGTAGCAGAACTCACGAAAAAGGTCAGCAAACTCGTCTTGAAACCCGAGACGAAGAGCTCCGATCACAAAACAGCTCAGCGCAAAGGCGCTGCATTTTGGCCAGTCGTTGGAATGTTGTGTCGAGCGTTGATGCACCTTGCGGATGTCTACACGCACCATGGTGTGTTCATTGAAGCCAACTACGCCTCTGAGCAAGCTTTGAAGTTTGCAGGAAGTATCGACTCCAGTCACCTACTCTCACGAGTGAGGTATCATCGCAGCATCCTGCTTACTACTGCTGGTAGGCTTGAAGATGCCGAGCTATGTCTTGCCCACGACCCCAACGAAGACATCGCTGTTCCACCGTTGGTCAGGATCGAGTATCTACGCGCAAAAGCTCTGCTGAGTGCGAAGACTGGAGAAAATTCGGCCGCGATCAGGTGTTATGAGGAGGCCGAAACTCTGGTCAAGCAGATCCAATCTGATAAGCACTTGTCCGCAATTGAACAGCCATATGGGAGTAGGTCTTGCCATGAGACCGACAAAGCAGCTGAGCCCGAATCCAAGCGATCGGCGTCTACAAAGACGTCTCGAATGCAAAGCACTACCAGTAAGACTAGACCAAAGGCGACCACGGCTCAAGCAGCACCTGCCAAAAGGGATGGGACGAAGACCAAGGGCGCAGCATTGGTGCCCAAACCCTCATCCAAGTCAACCTCGAGGATGTTGCAAAGACTCGAGGCGTCCATCCTGTTCGACAAAGCGATCGTCTCGCTGAATAATGGCCGACCAAACGAAGAAAGTCTAGCGCGGCTGCAAGACCTAACAGCATTCGTTCCTGGTTCTCTCAGGTATCGGCAGTTGGAGCACAAAACTCTCATGCGCAAGGTTTACTCCGAACTTTATGCAGACTTCTCGTTCAATGTCCTGCCCGAGTCTACGCTATCGTTCCCAGCTCTGCAGGCTTCTGACAGGAGACTGTCCGCGTTGGGTACTAAAGGCTCTTTTGTTCCCAATGCCAGTTCAAGGCCAACAGCAAAGGCCTCGAAACGTGCAAAAGTAACAAAGCCGGTCGCGAGCTCAGCGCAGTCTCTCAGTGATCGGCTATCGGCTGCTCGACGCTGCATTCTACCTGAGCATGCCTCAAGCATGCTTCTCAGTACAACCGAAGTACACAGACAACGTCTGCTCCTTGCGAATGCCTCGATGTTACTTTCGGCGACATCTGTGCAACACGCAACTGATGTGCAACATCCTGTCGAGGAGGCGCTCATCGTTGACTTTGGCAAAGTACACGCTTCCAAGTGCTACTCCTCTGTTGCGAAGATCGATCAAGATGCTCACATAGGCGCCGATCCCCTCGCATGGCCAAATGCCGGCATTGAAGACCCTGCCAATTCGATCACGGCCGAGATGTTTCGAGATCAGTACGTGGACTTGCTCCCAAGTCCGTGGACTGCTGTGTCGATGACCCTGAATGAGAGGTGCGATGAGCTCTACATCACTCGATACCGAGCCTCGCAGTCGCCGCTGATCATCCGGCTACCTTTCTCCCGACAAAGGTCAGAGGAAGCGGACGAAGAGATATTCGATTTTCAAATGGGCAAGGAGGAGCTCAAAGAGATTATTGAGCTTTCGAACTACAGCTGCCACAACTCTCTCGACACCAAAGCTAAAGGTGCCAAGACCAATTGGTGGAATGAAAGAGAAGCACTTGATCGGCGTCTTCAAGAGCTCCTTATGAATATGGAGAATATCTGGCTCGGGGGGTTCAAAGGTATATTCTCGCAACAACAGCGCCAGCGAACCCAGCTAGACCGCTTTCGCAAGTTGTTCGAAGCTGTGCTGGATCGACATCTGCCTTCGCGCAAGTCCATTAAGAAGGGCTCGAAGAAGTTGGCATTGGACGATCAGGTCTTGGAGCTTTTCACCGGCCTCGGCAGCGATCAAGATGGCGACGTCGATCTCGACGAGTCGCTGGCTGACTTGCTCTACTTTGTTGTGGACATACTCCAGTTCAACGGGGAGCGGAACGCCTACGATGAGATCGACTTTGACAGCATAGCGATTGACGTCCTCGACGCTTTACGGACGTATCACGACTCGATCGAGGCGCAGAGCACATGCAATGCACATTTGATCCTGGTGCTGGACAAACGATTGCAGGCGTTCCCGTGGGAGAGCTTACCTTGCTTGGAGCGTTGCAGTGTCAGCCGGGTGGACAGTATGCTTACTTTAAAGGATCGGCTAGTCCAGATGAAGCGGGAAAGGAGCAGCGAAGATGGTCGATACACAATCTCGCGCGGCTCTGGCAGCTACATCCTCAACCCATCTTCTGATCTCAAGGGCACGGAGACTACGCTGGGTCCAGCACTATCGACATTGGCCGCAAGCAATGCAGATGGATGGTCTTCAATCGTGGGAGCCTGCCCCAGCGAAGAGGATTTTCGAGGTAACCTTTCGAAGTCCTCGATGCTGCTGTACTTCGGTCACGGTGCAGGGTCGCAGTACATCAGCCAAAGGGCGATCAGGCGACTTGACAAGTGCAGTGAGGTGGTGTGGCTCATGGGCTGCTCATCTGGCGCGGTCACCGAGTACGACGAGCTGGAGCCCACTGCAGTGCCGCTCGCATATTTGGTGGCTGGTCAACAGGCTCCAGAGCAGGAAGATCGCACCAAATGCATGGCCGTGGTTTCCACGCTCTGGGACGTCACGGACAAAGACATCGACCGGTTCTCGCTGGCTGTTGGAGAAGAATGGGGCCTGTGGAAGTGCGAACCCGAGTCCACAAAGCTTCCAGCAAAGACTCCAAGAAAGCGAGAAAGACTCGCCGCGCCTTCGACTCCAGAGAAGGCGCCCAAGACACCGAAGACGCCTAAGGTGAAGAAGACGCCAGCTCCGGCGAGGACACCGGGAAGGAGTCGGAGCAGACCGAGGGATGGAGAAGGCAGGAAGCAGAGTCTTGTTGAAGCTGTGGCGAAGAGCCGGGATGCGTGCTATCTTCGTTACCTGAATGGTGCAGCGCCTGTTGTTTACGGCGTGCCAGTGTACCTGGAAGACTGAGGCGGATCAATGGTGATGGTCTTTGGTGCGTTTAAGCGTGGAGTTAGTGAGATGGCGGGAGTACCTGTCGTTTGAATCTAGTGCGTCGACTCTGTCACATGAAATATTGAGTGAATGATGTCTAGCATCGCTAAGTGTCACATGTATTCACGTTAGCTTGGTAGTAGCACCGGATACTCTGCACAGTAGTGTCGCCCAGAAGTTGCACGCGTTCGGAGCGAGCGAATGTGATAATTCATCACAAGTCATATTGATGGTAGTACCAGACTCATATGCTGATCTTGATGCCTGACGCGGAGGAAGGAGCGACCCAGTTGCGCTAAAATGATTGGCCGGGGACAGCCGTCGCATGCAAGGGCGCTCTTTTGGTCGCGGTCCAGCTTTGCTTGAAAACGCAGCTGCAGCCTCACTCTTCTTCCTCACCGTCGCACCACTCGCCCACAACTCCTTTCTTCCTCCATTCCCACCACCACTCGCGGAATCATCGCTGCTGTTCCGCCCACTCATCGTCTTCATCAAACTCCCACTGGACGCAGTCGCCAGCGGATCGGTCGGTCGTTCTCCGCGAAACGCCTTGACAAACAACTCACCTGCCATCAGTCCTGGTAGCCACCACCACAAACAACACACAAACACTCCGACAGTATCACGAGCATCATGGCCGATCTTGACACCTACGACGGCGACCAGCGCACCTACGATGGTACGTCATAACATGCCATCATCAGCTTCACTCCTCGTCAGCAGCGTCGCCGGAAACGGTCGTGGCCTTCAAACAGCAAGTTGGAGCTACCGCATGGAAGTTGGCGATGCTGCAGAAGGAACCCCGAGGCCATCGGCACAACCATCACAACTTGTATATAGTACTGACAGAACAATCACTCTATAGACGACAGAGGTTACGCCGATCGTGACCGCTCTCGCTCCCCACAGCTCGACCGCGACGGCGACGTCCGTGTTCGCGACGAGCCCACCAACGGACGCCATGACCGGTAAGAACTCTCTCCAGATCCGAACTATCAATCACCTGCTAATCAAGAGCAAGTGACGAGCGACCAGCTAAGAACAACGGCGGCGGCGGCGACGACGAGTCGGTCAACCCCGGATCCAACCTCTTTGTCACCGGCATCCACCCACGTCTTACCGAAGAAGAGGTCTCGCGCCTGTTCGAGAAGTACGGACAAGTCGAGAAGTGCAATATCATGCGCGACCCACATACCCGCGAGAGCCGTGGCTTCGGCTTCGTGAAGATGGTCACGGCAGAAGAGGCGGATGCTGCAAAGGAGGCACTGCAAGGCGAGACCTACGAAGGCCGCACGCTGAGCATCGAGAAGGCGCGTCGTGCTCGCCCACGCACGCCAACTCCTGGCAAATACTTCGGACCACCCAAGCGAGGTCCGCCACCCCGTTCTTTCGATCCCTATCCATACTGTTGGATCTTCCCTTCTACCCTGGTGGTAGCGTTCAGGCTATGCTGACTGCTTACACAGACGACCGCCCACCACGTGGTGGCTACCGCGGCGGAGACCGCTACGGCGAGGTGAGTACATCCTGGCTATAGTCCTTGGCATGACCCTTATTTACTGACGTTCAGAAGGACCGCTATGATCGCCGTGACGACCGCCGTGGAGGCGGTGGAGGTTACCGTGACCGCTATGACGACCGTGGTAGTTATGGCCGACGCGATGACTATGGAGGACCACGCGGCGACCGCTACGGATCCCGTGGCGACGACCGCTATGGCGGTGAGCGACGTGGAGGTGGCTACGGCGGCGGCGGCTACGATCGCCCTCCTCGTGGACCTCCACCAGAGGCTGCTGCGGCCTACGGCGACTCTGCAGCCCCACCTGCTCGCGGCGGCTACGAGGACCGTCGTCGCTACG
Organism: Zasmidium angulare; assembly: GCA_002786045.1. Classification (NCBI taxonomy): domain Eukaryota; kingdom Fungi; phylum Ascomycota; class Dothideomycetes; order Mycosphaerellales; family Mycosphaerellaceae; genus Zasmidium; species Zasmidium angulare. Next base: position 196,703 of record NHNX01000003.1, read on the forward strand.
ACTAGACCAACGGCCAAGGTTTGATGCTGGCCAAGTGATGCTAACGACGCAGACATCACGGTCAAATGCATCAGCCCGTTCGACATGAAAGCATCACAAGACTCAGACTGCATCCGAGGAGTTCTGCGCGAGTACGGCACTCACACCATTGTACTACTACTTCACCTTCCTTTCTCCCGGTGCGACTTCTGCATGTGTTATTAGCGGCGTCAGAAAAGGTCGTCAATGCAGTGCGGCTCGCTGGGAGCTACTCGATCTTCCGATCATCATCATCAATTGGGAGCCTCTCGCTGTCACCATTCTCGGCAATCAGTGTAATCGATCAGACAACTTTCATTCCATAATTTCGGCTCGCCATCGTCGACCCAAGTGCCATCCAGCGGTACTCTCCTCGAGAACACCTGTTGGAGCACAGCTTCCGTGGCACCTCAATCGCATCGACCGTTGCACCATTCACGTCATGATTCAAGCCAGCATCGCCCGCCTGTACAGCTTACCTCCTGCACCACTTTCCGCCACGAGTCGCTTCGCCTTGTCGCACTGGTGACCAGCTCCGTCTCCAATGTAGCAACATCTCTTCACCAACACCGATCCTTGCAGCGGTGCATTACCGGGCAGACCTATCGCTCTCGTCGTTCGAGCATGCGTCGACTCTGCACGTGCCAGGACGTACGGCAACCGGTCTTGCTTACATTCCAGACCGCCCCTTAGCCTCCTACCCCCATGATCTTGTCCTTCGCTAACTGATGATACAGGTTGCGAAACCACATAACAAATATCGCGTTGACGATCGTGACGACCCGCACACATATCCGACACTCAACACACCGTAATTCGACTGCATCTTATCGAGCCTGCCCGGGACTAGACAATGGCACAATCGAGGGTGGCCATTGTAAGCGTAAGCTTGACATCAAGAGCAGTAGTCGCTATTGCATGAGATCAGAAGAGATTGAAGGCATATGAGACATCCGAGGTAAGTGTCTGGGTCGCTGCCATTGAACGCAGCTCTATCCCTATCCACATGTCTGTCTTTCTTTTGTCGTTATAGCGCAGGCGTGCTACTGGCTATATAGCAGTGAACTAAGTTACGAATTCAAGAATTCACAGCAGTCTCTGCCTGCTTGTTCTCATCTTCAATTATCTCTTTGGGCTTCTGAAGGAAGCCTGGCAGGCTTTAATGATCCCAACCTTTCCGGCGCTGTTACTGTAGGCTTCTCTGAGCTTATACGCGCAAAAGCATCATATCCATAATTTCACAAAATTAGCCAGCGCCTGCATCTGCCTGGCCTGTTCCGCTCACGGTGTGACTTTGCCCTCATCGTTGAGCCTCTCCTTCCCTTGAGTCGGTCTCCCAATGTAATAGCACATAGTGCAAGCGTGCGGGATCGAGCTCGCAGGTAACACTTTCAGCGGATGCTGCCTGAGAGTTAATGTACCGGTACAGTAGGCGTTTAGCTGCGAAAACAACGACCTTTGCTTGCGGCAGCTCGCTGCAGCAACTGTATATAGCCGTATGAGCGGCTGGAGAGCCATGCGCTGGATATGGATGTCCAGACCTAAAGTCCGTCGCCTTTATGCACCTTCGATGTTCGACCAGTCGGTATGATTAGCTCGCGATGCAGACAGTATGTATGAGCGTCTTTCTGGGAATGCTGTGCAAGTACCGCTCTCACCCGGGGGTCTGCTTTGCCCACTCCTGGTGCAGCTCTTCGGCAAGATTCGCGTTGACAGGCCATCCAGTATGTGCCTGATGATCTTCAATCAAATCAGCAATGCATGATTGCTTCGCTCGATCCTTGCAGAACAGTCCCGCGGCAAAGAGGCATTGCGTGGACATGAAACGCGAGGCATCGTCGCTCAACTTCAGTGCGATGCCGCCAATCGTATCGATGCAGTCCGTGATGACTCGGTCTCGTCCCATGTATTCTAGATAGCCATTGATGGCGGGTTGGTGGATGAGTAAGAGGATGCGAGCCATGGAGTACATCTGGAGCGAGGTCCCGAAAGCTGGCGGGTTGACCCAGAGAGGTCTGAAGGCTCTGTTTGAAGGCCCTTCCACCGGCAGAGGATCAAAGTGCAGGCTGATGTTACTCCTCCACTCGTCCAGCATATTGAGCAGGATGTTTGCTCGCAAGATGCGGTCTGGCAGGTCTTTTTCTCCTCGCTGCTTTTCTTCCATTGAGGCGTAATTGACAGCTTGTGCCAGAATGTATATGACTTTTGAGGCCATGTCCCACTGGTCCATAGCTTGGTAGGGTTTCGTGGGTTTGAAGAAACTGAAGCAGCGTCTATGTTCACGGAAAGCAGCCCAGACATCCTGTCGTAGCCACGCCCACCAGATAGCTTGCTCAAGGCCCCCAGATTCACCGTTGATCTCACGACTCCTTTGAATCCAGAAGACGCCTTTCAGGTGTCGTTCCCAGCCGTTGCCGGCGCCGTCTATCATCTCGTACTTGCTTACTATCAGCACTGTTGCGAGTAGTTCTAGACTGTTCTTGTAAGACGTAAAACGCATCGCGGTCTGCAAGTACTGCAATGTCTCGTAGTAGTACTGCACTGCAGAGGTGCGATCAACGCTGGCCTCGCCACTGTTCAACGGTTTCAGTGACAGATGCCTGGCTCCCAATGCAAGGATAGCTTTCATAAGCCCTTCATTTCGCAATGCGAGGTGAGGCACGAAAGTGGAGAAGTGCTTCATGGGGTCGAACAGATCGATCCACGAGCTGACCCCGTTAACGAAGCGTTCGAACATGTCGTACTCGTGACCTTTCAGCTGAAGAGGCTCGGAAGCTTGCCAGAATTGACGCTCGTCAGTCTGACCATTGGCTCCGTTCAAAGGTGCTGGCGAGATGGCCGAGATCTGGAGCAGCTTTGACGGGTTCTGAAGTGCTACGGCTTCGGCGAATATGCCATGGGGCTGGCTCGCTGGACGATGGACTATGTCCTGTCGTATGTTAGTGTGTGCTTGCTGTGCTCGTCTCGGGGTAGAGAGGACCCGACTTGAGGTGATGTGGAGCGTAGGGTTAGGCTCAGGGGGGGACTGACCTGGGTGGAAACGCCGTCTGGATGGATCTCATAGCGTCGTGAAAGGGCGGCGTCGCTAAGAGTCTCGAGTGAGGAAGGATCTAGGCTCGCGTGTGCCGCATCTCCGGCCAGAAGTCCAAACCATCTCAGTGGCGCGACCTCTGTACCATACCCCGTGGAGTTGGAGTAGCTGCTCTGTGGGCTCAGGATCTGAAGACCGTCATCTATGGGGGTGGCTGGCCACTGCGTGGAGTTTTGCCTCGTCTCTGTGCCTTGCGAAAAGCTGGCCCGTTTCGGTGGTGGTGCTATATCCGAAGCAGAGGATATGCTCGGATGTGATCTTTGATTCACGGGCGATGAGGCACTCGCACTCGTCGCGATGGAGGCTGTTGAGTTGTGCCGCGGATGGCCATCTTGTGTGCTGGTTTCGATCTCGGTGGGCAAGGGACCATAGACACATGGACGGTTTCCCTTTGCACAGGGAGTACAGATAGGTTTCAGTTCGTCACATTTCATGTGACGTTTTCTGCATACGGCACTGTGCGACAAGTCAGTCTGGCTGAGTGTTCAGACTGAATCTAACCCGACGTCCTCTTCTTGAGCCAAGAGTTGAAGAGAATCAGTCATGCCTCTCTTCCCAGCAAGGCTTGGATTAGGCGTTGCATGTGCGAACTCGCCATGCCAGGACCAGGCTGAGTGGAAGAGGAACCATATGCTCCACCGCCACGCGATAGGCAAGATAGCGCAGCAGTGAACAGGAACGACTAGACTTACCAGCCTGTCGTGGTACGCAGTCCGCGTCCACGAGACTTTCGGGGCTTTCGAATGGCCCCCGAAGTGGAAGAGGTGGCAGGCGCCACGGGACTGTCATGTTGTTGTTGCACGTTCGGCTCCTGCATCGCATCTCATTGTCGTCCGTGGCGAGTCGGTAGCACAGAGACGTGCTCGAGGCGAGGAAGGGAAGAGATGAGACAGCGTCGCGTGCTCTCCCGCCTGTTCACTCGCCTCCTCCTCCACGCTTGCCGTCCTCGGCAATGGCCTGGTGTGGAGAGCATGCTCTTCCCCGCCTCGTGCGGGAACTGGCCTCGAGACGAGGTTGCGGTGATGCCTCCGACAGCGAGAGAACTTCGGCTGCTTCATCTCGCCTGACTCGAAGTGGGTTGAAGTACGGGTCTCTGACGGCGAAAATCTGCACTCCATCATACGGCATCCACTACGACTGGTCGAATGGTGTTCCCCATGCCTCCATGGGGCAGTCTCCTCGCGCGGAGGCGTCTCATGGGTAACCTCATCCCATCGTCAGGTACAACCACGCGAGGAGGGTATATCATCGTTGTCGTTGGCCTGCTCATCGCGAGCGGCTTTGCAGACACCAGCCCCTAGTCAAGGCCTCATCCTGGATTGTCCCTTGTCTTACGATCCTCAGCTTGTCACGACCTACCCAGCGAAACTCTTCACCACTTGAGAGCATCGATAATAACTTCAAGCATGTCTTCCATCGACGACATCAAGCAGAACGACATCGAGTTCGTCGAGGAGAGCACTAGCCATGATGAAGAGAGGGCAAGAGAAGAGAAGGCACTCGTTCGAAAGATCGACCTATACCTTCTTCCAACTATCTTCCTGATGTACCTCTTATCCTACATGGATGTGAGCCTTTCGCCTCTCGAGGTTGTGTAAGCTGGACTGATCACGATGTCATAGAGAACCAATATCGGCAATGCGAAAGTCGCAGGCATGACTGCCGACTTGGGCATGGACTCAAATCAATACTCCATCACTTTGGTGGTGTTCTTCATCGTATGCACGCTGAGCAACCTAGAACCAGAGACCCCGAATACTAATTCATCTGACAGACATACGTTATCTTCGAGGTGCCTTCGAATTTGATTCTTGCCAAAACTAGACCATCCGTCTTCCTCGCCACTATTATGACTCTCTGGGGCGTGGTGACGTGTTGCATGGCCAAAGTCGAAACCTACGAGCAACTCGTGGCACTACGTGTCGTAGTAGGAGTTTTGGAGGCCGGTTTCGCGCCTGGCGTCCTCCTCATTCTATCCAGCTGGTACAAGAAGGACGAACAATCGAAGCGATTCGCCGTCTACATCTCCGCGGCCGTCCTCTCGGGAGCCTTTGGTGGAATTATCGCTGGAGCGATTACGGATAACCTTGATGGTCGTTATGGCATCAGAGGCTGGAGATGGCTCTTCATCATCGAGGGTGCTGCGACGGTTGGCTGGGCGCTAGTATCAGGCTTTGTGCTGCCAGACTTCCCTGCCAACACGAAGAAGTTCAACGCCCGTGAGAAAGAGCTTGCCATCCGCCGACTTGAGGAAGACGATGTTACCAATAGAACAGAAGACCGGGCCAGGCTGACTTCGGTGCAAGCCATGAAGCAAGCCATCACTTCGTGGAGAGTCTGGATCCTTATTCTTGGGTATATGGTCATTGTCGGTGAGTTTCAGGCTCGATTCTTTTGTGGCATTGCCCGACTGGGATTCAACCCAATCGAAGCTTGAGTCTGAGGAGCACGATGGGTTGAGGAATGTCTCACTGACCTTTCATTTTCAGGCTCCTCCACATTATCGTACTTCTATCCAACGCTCGTCGAAGGACTTGGCTACACCTCAACGATGGCTCAATACATGGTGGTTCCCATCTATGCTGTGGCTTTCGTGTGCGTTGCAATTACTGGATATTTCAGCGACAAGTTCCCACAGCAGCGAGGCGCCATCATTGCAGTCTGGCTGTCGGTCTCCCTGATCTGCTCGGTAGTTATATGTGTTGTCTATGACTTCACGGCGCGTTACGCTTTGCTTGTCATCATGGCGGCTGGCTTATGGAGCACGAACGGTCTCAGCCTGTCATACGCATCGAGCACGTTCGGCAGCATGCCACAAGAAACCAGAGCCGTCTCCCTGGCGCTGGTCAACGCATTGGGGAATCTTGCTCAAATCTATGGCGCGTATCTGTTCCCATCAGACGATGCCCCAAAGTATTTGCTCGGATTCGGAGTCATTAGCGGCATGTGTGCATTCGGCGTCTTCATTTATGCATTGGCTCATGTACTGCTGCGGAAGTATCTTCCAAAGCCTAATTAGCTTACTGCCGTTGAATGGTATCGCTTGTCTCTTTCATGCAGTACTCATTGTGTACTCTAGCACATCGATCACTTTCGCAGCTCCTTCGTCGACGATCAAGTACTCTCTCTTCTACGACACACACTCATAAGGGACCTAACAAATGCGCTTGTAGCCATGAGCTAGGACATCATCTTTCGACATGTCGAGTGGAGTCCAGCTGGACCGTGGTAGTGCACTTTTGCGAAGGCATGCCAGTGCAATGAGCAGAGACACCAAAGACTCTAGGCTGAAGGCTGCGACATCACACAGTCTGGGCTGAGCAAAGTCAGTAGAGTTTCTGCTGGACTCGTTGCAGCATGATCGAAAAATGAAGCAAGCAGATATATGAAGACTTCACTGGCGTTCAGAGATTGCTCCAAGGTCCGATGTACGTCATGAATGGCAAGTGAACACCAATGTGAGTATCGAAGTGAAGGTATACGCGTGGACCATGTGAAGACACTAGTGAAATTGTTAGTGAAGGTTCGGGTGAAGACTCGAAGAAAGGCCAACGGTCCAGATAGAGACTTTTCCAAACGCACCAGGAGATCTGTCGCGCACTGTGCGTCTCCTTAACAACGGAGCGAGTCCATAGCAGTAGCGCTCTTCACAGATTGTCAGTTGATCATATATGTTAGAAGAAGAAGGTGAGGTGAGGTGCTCTGGAACTTCACAATAGACTCCATGTTAGTGGCAGCGCGCAGGGATCCTGCATTAGCGCGGCGCTAGTCAAGCTGCGCGCACGTTTCAAGTCTTCTCAAAGTGTTGCAACTTCCCCGACTTCAGACCTCACAACAACATCAGCATCCACCACCGACAACGACATCACCATGGAGCGCAAGCCCTTTCCAACCGAGCAAGAGTCGTTTGGTGACGATGAGCGCGTCTCGTATGACACGGTTGCGCAGACGTACATCCTCGAAGACGAGACCGGCACCGAGTGGGAGTGGCTGTCGAGCGTCAACAAGTGGACTCAGACGGTATGGCACTCGGTAACCCTGTCTGGTGTGAACAGGCTCTTGCCTGCGTGTTGACCGCTTGAACGCCACGCGAAGGCCGCAGCAGACCACTAACATCGTGCCCGCCACCGCAGATTTCAGCAGAAGAAATGCAGCAACAAGCCGAAGCCTACAAAGTAGCCGGCGTTGATGAGGATGCGCCCGCCCTCAACCCCGCACAGAAGCGCAAGCAGGCCCAACTGGAGGATGTGAGTCACCTATCAACACCGCTTCATCATTCTCTGAACAGAACTGACACTTTCACAGGCCGAGACCAACCCAAAGGCCGCCAAGTCCGGACCAGGAGCTGGACCAGGAGCCGGACCAGGAGCTGGAGACGCCAACAATGGGACCAGTACCAATGCTGATGATGCCAATGCCGATGCCTCTGCATCTGCCAATGCCGCGCCTGCTCCGCGCAAGAACACGGCCATCTGGGTCACCGGTCTTCCTCTGGATGCTAACCGTGCTGAGATCATCCAGTTCTTCTCCAAGTTCGGCATGATCAAGGAGTCCGTCGAGGACGACTCCAAGCGTATCATCATGTACGCCGACGATGAGGGCAGCTTCAAGGGCGAAGCGCTCATCAGTAAGTGTCTGCCTTTCACCTGCCTAACACATACTGACGCTCGATAGTCTACCAGGGGGCAGAGTCAGTAGATCTGGCTCTGCTCTACGATGGTGCAGCGCTTCGCCCTGAAGACAGCGGCACGAAGATGTCGATCCAGCCCGCCGACACCGGCTACAAGTCGCAGAGCAAGACATTCAAGGAAGGCGGCGCCAAGACCAAGCAAAAGCCGTCCAAGGCCCAGCTCAAGCAGAAGGCGGAGGAGGTGAAGCGGTGAGTACCAACCCGTCTCTGGTTAGGTTGGTCGTGTGTGCTGACTCAACGTTCGCACTGCAGTCGACTGGGAGAGTGGTCAGATGACGAGGAGCCGCCCACCGCCAAGACTTCGGAGGTCGAGCAGTACAAGACGGTCTTGCTGCGAAACATTTTCACTCTGCACCTCCTCGACGAAGACTCCGAACTCAAGGCCGATATACATGAGGCAATGGAGGAGTCAGGCCAAGAGTACGGCGAAGTCAAGAACGTCACCGTCTTCGATCGCGAGCCTGCTGGTCTGGTCACGGTCCGCTTCTCCACCGCCGAAGCCGCTCAAAAATTTGCTGCGCACTACGACGGGATGACCTACGCCGGTCGCCTGGTTAGGACTGAGCTCATCTCAGGCAAGACCAAGTACAGGAAGAATGCCAAGACCGACGCGGAGAGGGCTGCCGAGGAGAAGAAGCGCATCGAGAATTACTCGAAGTACATCGAAGGCGAGAAGGAGGATTAGATGGCCATCGCGTGGGCGTACTCTCATCCACAGCATGGGTGTCGGCTTCACTTTACGGCGTTATGGTGGGGATGGATGAAGCCTCGCAAGCGGATCGTTTGCATCAACTGAGATACCCAATGAGGATTTGGCTGGAGAAGGAGGCTGGATGTGGTAAAGGTGCTTCGCAGCAGCAAATTACTCTGGTCTTTTCTAGCATGGCGTCGCCGGGTAGTCTACACACACAAACAAAAACATTGCGTGCTGAGAGCCGCATCATCAGAACTCTGTGCAAGCTCGTGAAGTCAAGAAGCCGTCCGTCCGTTCGTACACCTTCCCACCTAAGCACCTCAGAAACCGCCCCTGCCTGGTGTTGATTGTTCCTCCTGTACGCCTGACTCCACGCTTCGTAAGGAAATTCTGCTTTTTTGGTCGTCCCTTAGTTTGGGGAAATGTACATGTCGCAGAGTCATGTCGGTGGCCAGCTGGTTTGCGTTGTTGTTCACGGTCTTGAACCAGTCATGTTATCTCTCTCAAGTCGCGGTCCCCACTGGCGAAGTGGTATCCCTCGTAAACGTCCTCAATGGATAGTCATTTTTCTCAATCCTCATGGCCGGCTGGCCCCTTGTCAGACTCCTCACACTCTGCCCATCATCAAAGTCCTCATGATCCCTCATCCCCTCGGGCTTGACGTCCCTCACCAACTCGACGTAATCGTATGCAAACTCGCCAATCTCCGCGTCATCGATGCCCATCTCCTCCTCTTCCAGTGTCGCGCGGAGCTTCAGGGCGGGTACGAAGCGCGATGTGAAGGTGATGAGGAGGAGGATGCCGGAGGTCATGACGAAGCTGTAGATGAAGCCGCTGGCGGAGTCGGCGAGTTGGATGGCGAGCTGGATCCAGTGTTGGTTTAGCCAGCCGCCCGGGATCACGGTGTATCCGTCCAGGGCGGCGATGTAGTCGGCGGCGAAGAGTCCCGTGCAGAGGTTTCCGATCAGGCCGCCGATGGCGTGCACGGCGAAGATGTCGAGGGCGTCATCGGCGCCGATCCAGTATTTGAGCTGCGTGGCGAAGTTGCAGCCGATGCCTGCGCAGACGCCGTACACAACTGCGGCCCAGGCGGGAACGTAACCAGAGCCAGGGGTAATGGCTACGAGGCCTGAGATGACGCCACTGCAGAAGCCGACTGTGCTCCATTTCTTTTCGAGGCGGTAGTCGACAAGACACCAGGTGATACCGCCAACACAGGCAGCGAGATTAGTGACGACGGCAGCCATGACGGCGCGGAGGTTGGCGCTCAGGGCGGAACCTGCGTTGAACCCGAACCAGCCCACCCAAAGGAATACGGTGCCGATAACGATGTGGGTAACGTTGTGAGGACGATAGTTGAGGGCGTGGGTGCCGTGGCCTGTCCGCTTGCCCAGAATGTACGAGTATGCCAGTGCTGCTGTTCCTGAAGAAATGTGGACTGGAGTCCCTCCTGCGAAGTCAAGGCCTCCAAGTTTGTAGACCCAGCCATTGGGGTTCCAGGTCCAGCAAGCGATGGGGTCGTAGACAATTGTCGACCACAGAAACATGAAGATGACGCAGGGGAGCATTCGACCGCGCTCAGAGACGGCACCCACTGCAAGGGCGACGGTGATGGCGGCGAACATGCCCTGGTAGACGCAGAAGAGGAGATCCGGGATACGTGGGCTTCCCACGCTGGGAGCGCCCAGGACATTCATCAGGCCAAAGTTATCCAGGTGTCCAATGAAGGGACCCGCCTTGTGCGAGAAGGCGAGCGAGAAGCCCCAGAAGAACCATTGAAAGCTGACGACTGCCACGGCCATGATGGACAGCCAGATGAGGGAGAGGGCAGACTTTCTTCGCGCCAGGCCCGAGTAGAAGAAGCCGACGCCGGGAATCATGAGCAAGACGAGGGCGGTGGATGTGATCATCCATGCGATATCGCCGGATTCGTAGTAGAGGTTGAGGTTCTGGGTGAGGGAGTCGCCGCCTGTCGCTGGAGTGCTGCCATTGTCGGGGTAGGCTTCGAGAGGTACGTATGGGAGGGATGATGTTGAAGCCATGTCGGCTGAATGGTCGACGCCTGGTCAGGCGGATGGTAATAAAATGTGAAGGTGGAATATAACAGTAGCGAGAGTGGGAGGCGGAAGAGGTCCTAGCAGGATGTCGACATGCGTGGCTTGCAGTTTAAAGGAAAGTTGTTGTTGCTCGTTTCGACCCCCTTCCTGACGAGCAGATGGCACAGGTGTTTGGGTTTCGACGTTGGACGAGTGCCCAGGTGCGACTGAGACTGACACCGAACAGGATGTTTGGGCGAACGGCGGTGCTTATGGTTCTGTCAGCTCCTCATCTGGTTTCGCTGTTGGTCAGGGTCCGAATGCGGCAAGCACGGAGGGCCGTTGGAGGTGGGATGCGAGGAGCCAGGTGCCGAGAGCCTTAATGCCAACGGTGCAGTCGGGTGTCAGTGAGAAGGGGGGTGAGGAAGTATAACAGTGACAAACATGTGCTGGTACGTGTACAGGAGTGTAGCACAGCAACAGGAGGGGTGGTAAGCAGGTCAAAGTAGCAAGCAAGCTACTGGTGGCGTCTGGTACATGTAGGTGGTGCAGATGACGGAGGAGCAGTTGTGCTGTACTGGCAGAGGGTTAAGGGGGGTCTGGCGTTGATAGCTCTTCCACCTCCCCACTGGCGTGGGCATCGCGGCCAAGGCTGTCCATCTCGCAGCTGCAGCATTGCGCCTCGCGTGTGTGGGAGACAAATGAAGAGCATCTCTGGCAGGACGCGGCCGGTACGCAGGATTCGACGCCCGTCAGCACAAGAATTGCTGCAGGAAGAAGCCGTGAAGACGCAGCCCCTTATCTCCCTCCAATTATCGCGCTGTACCTGGCGGCTGGCCCCACATGGCCCGCTGCACGCTCGAGTAAACTCAATGCGCCTCCCTTTGCTTCCCCTTCCGCGTCTGGCGAGGAAGAGCGCACCTCTGATCCGCGACGTGTATATTAGATGAGGGCACCCACCCATCAGCTTCATCGTTGCTCCGCGAGAACAGCGTCATCTCGAGTCGCCTCCGCAAGATCACGCTGCGATGCGTATATAGAGCCAAGGTGAGCGATCTTCATTGGAATTTCCATTGAACGTCTGCGTGAGAGACTCCGAGGCCGCGGACCTGTCAGCTGCAAAGCTCGACAAGGTCCACGCGATCGGGAGCGCCACGAGGCACGCCCTGGATTTCCTCGGCTTGGAAGCCTTATTCTGCTATTGGAGGGTTCGTTGCCTTCTCGTCACCAACATCTTCTGCGCAGTGATAGCAGCACGCCGGGGGTGGACAGCTCCATCACATTGCTATTGCTTTTGCGTTGATGATTGACGCTGCATCACCATCCATCTATACGAACTGATGCGAAACGAAGCCCAACGGACATCCAACTTGAAACGTCCGGACGTGATTCGATTTAGCCCAACGCCTAGGCGTGCCTTGCCGCATGCGTGCATGTGAAATAAATTGCAAGCTCCCTTTCAACGGCGTTGGGCAACTCTTCGAAGGCTTGGCCAGAACGACAGCTCGACTTCGTATCCTCGGCCTGAAGACTGGAGTGGAAATACTTCCTATCTGCGGAGCGCATTACACGACACATGAAATCGCAGATGGCAGATGATGAAGTCGAAGCGATGTTCCAGCACGGCGCCCTGCGGAACCAGAAATCTGAAAACATCAGCTTCATCATCCAATCTCGCCAACCATCGACGGTCGCCACAATTGATGAGTGATATCTTGACCAGCACCAGCAAGTCATGCAATCTACGCACTATTCCTCCAGTTCGGCGAGATGAAAAAATCCACGTATCGCAGACGCTGATGGATCTCTCCACGTCAGCATGCGAAACACAGCTCTTCAACAGAGTATCATCCTCTAAAAGTATGTGAGCACGCGACTCAACCATTACAAAGGAGGTAGGTTGGGACCGGTTTTGTTTCTAACCATCGTAACACGTCCGGCGCAAAGCTTGACGAAGGATGGACGAGGACCCTTTGTGGAGTTCATGCTATTCGTCTAGACCGGCACTTTCCTTTGGAGCCCTATTTTGAGAGTGAGAGGACGGCCACTTTCAAGAGTTGGCGAGGCAATTGGATAGACAAGACAAGTCGTTGTTCTTGATGTCTTGCTCGTACCTCTGTATTTTCTGGCCAAGACGATGTCATGGAGACAATGAGTACATGTACATGTAGCGAAGCCAGTGTGGGGCGACCAACTTCGATGAGCAGGAGTGAGGAAAAACATATGGCAAAGTCACAATGGGAGAAGGGCAAGAGCAGTCAACAAGTGACGTTCTATCACGCAGTCGCACGATGCACGAGAAAGAGCAACGATAATACAAGTCGTTGGCAAGTGCCTTGTCGCGAAGCAAGCAATCGCAACCAACGCACACTCCCAGGTACCCTTTGCTGCATTCCCTGTATCTGTACCATACCTTAGAATACAACTATACAGCACATCAACATCCATCGTCGTGTATCTCTGTATCTCTACATCATTCGTACGGAAGCAAGAGTCCATCACCCACCAGAACCACACATTCTCCAAGCAATTCCGCATCCGCCCGCGCAATGCCGAACACGCGAAGACGACGCGCCCTGGCGGAGCTCACGCTGAACCAGCCGTCGCCAGACTCGGGCCTCACAGCATCCATCCACGCCCCACAATGCCCACGCAAGACATCCTCGACATCTGCCTCCACCACTTCCAACACCCGGCACAAATTAATGTCCTCAGCACCCATCAGCACCCGCCCAGACCTCTCCAACCTCACCCCCGAAGAAACCCGCCTCCGCCGCCGCGAATGGAACCGCGGGCCCTTAACCGATCTCTTCCCCCTAATCCCCGCCAAAGCCTTAGAACGGATCCTGGACATCTGCATCGACACCAAAGACTTCACTTACAACCTCTCGGAATCCGCCCTCTGGAACGCGCGCCGTCTGACTAGTATTGTCGTCGCGCACGTGCGGCATGCCTATAGCGATTACGATCGCTTGCTCCGCGAGGAGAAATTGGAGAGGTATGATGCGAGGCGAAGGTCCGGGCCGACGGTGTGGAAGGTGCTGAGGCAGTGGTGTCCTTGGGAGGGGTCGAATGTGGTTTTGGAGAAGGCGTATCGGGTTACGCTTGTGCCGCCCGAGGAGAGGGATCCGAGCTGGGATCCTATGGATGTTGATGAGGAGTCAGATGGAGAGGGGGAGGAGTCTCGTCCTGGCGGTGGGGGCGAGGATGCTTCTGTCGCGTTTGAGGATGATCCGATGGATTTGGATTGAGATCCCTTATCAGCCCTTCGACGTGGGACTGGGCTTTCTCACGATGCGAGATGAACATGTGGCTGCACGAATGAGTGCTGTCCCCCAGGAGGATCCCCCGTCTCAACCGGCGGGCCCTCATCAGTCCCCTCATGCGTAATCGGGTTCGAAGCATCGAAGTCCTCCTTCTCACGCGGATGCCGACTTGGAGTTCTTTCGAGGTACTCTTCGATGCTGTCAATCGTCGGCTTGGTATGCATCCAGATCTCCTCATCCGCCGCTGGGGCCGGTTGTCCTTTACGCTTCATATCCCACCGCTTGAACTGCCGGAAGAACTTGGGTGAGAGTCGATACATCCACTCGTGCTTGATCTGCAAACGCGCCGCGATGTACTTGTCCTTGGGTCTGTGCATCGCCGCAGATGGAATGCGTTCCAGAGGGCTCAGCTTTGCTTCAAGGAGGTTCTCGTTCTTGTAAGCTCTGTTGACTTGGGCGAGTTCGGCGGGTAGCGTATGGCCGAGGAATTCCAGACTAGCATTGATGTTCAGATCCAGCGCTCGTTGCGGATTGGCGACCATTTTGAGGAACAATGAACAGACGTTCGGATACAGCAGCGAGAAGTCGGACTGCGAGACATGTACCGTCCCACGAAGAGTCATCAGCCACGATGGACAGGGCACTGGATCGCTCTGCGCTTCCTCCACCAAAGACGCCACCAGTTCAAAGTTGCTCGGCCAGTAAGTGAACGCTTCGCTGTTGATGGCGATGATCGGTGCCGAGATTTTGTGGTCCGATTCCTCTCGCGGCCGTGTTCCTGCGCCCCAGATGTCGTAGATGATGCCCTGGTTGATGTAATTAAAGCGATCCGTATGCCTCAGCATCTCCACTGCCGTCGCCGCTCCAAAGCTATGCCCACAGATCGTAACGAAGTCCGTGTGGATTGCATCTTTCCATCGAAGCCAATCCACGCCATCTAGCCCATGCCGACTTGATCCCTTGTAACCCTTCTTCCTTAGATTTCTCTCCGCGATTTTCTCCCCTTTCCCCTCATTCAATTCACACATGACCTTGTACGCCTCCTCCAGCTCCGCCATACGCAGATCGATCTGCGCCTGCCGCAACTCCGTATCCACACCTTTATCGTTGTTCGGCGCCGTGTCCTTTGGGTTCCCCTCGGGAAAGATATAATCTATAATGTCAAATCCGCGGTCGTGTTCGTTTTTGTGATGGTCGATATGCCCCCGTTTCTCCAGGTCTTCCGCAGAGCCCTCGCCCGATTTCGCGTGATTGATATACGTCCGTGGTCCTGATCCATCACGATGCTCCACGGCACAGACGACGAACCCATAACTCGCAAACTCGCCACATACCGATGAGTACATAGTCCTCGTACCGCCTAGTCCATGGCTGAACAGAATCATGGGGAAGACGGGATGGTCTGGAGCGCCCTCTGGTTTGGTCCCACGCTCGACTTTAATTTGTTTTCCTCCAGTCCGTGTATCGACCTCGGGAGCCCAATACCTCGCCAGCGGACGGTTTCTCCACGCAGGTAGTTTCGTATACATGGTCGGTAGGAAGACAGGAATCGCCAAAGGCCCCACACCCGCAAATCGTCCATACCCATTCGCGATACTCATCCTCGGTCGACCAAGCCACAGCTCTCTCGAATGCGGCGCGCGACGCTTAGGCGCATCAGCTTTGGGGGGCGTCTCTTCTGCTGTATACCCGAACACGGAAGCAGGGTAGTAGATGGTCACGAGGACAGTTTCCAATTGAAGTAAGTGTCGATGATTGCGTTTGATGTGCGAGATTGGGTGGGGGTTCTGTGCTGGCACTTCGATTTCCATGGTCCCAACCGGATAGGGTCCGGTGTATGTGGGTAGTGAGCGGCCTGGAAAGAAGAAGTAATCGCGAAAGCTGCGGGGCTCTCTGGGCTTGGGTTTTTTTGCATGAGGGAGACTGGCTGTTTTCTCGCTCCCCAGCTTGGGATGGTCGGTTGGGAGTCTCATGTTTGTTGTTGTGGTGGGAATAGGTCTAGTCAGAATACCATTGAAAGAAGAAGTAAAGTACAAATTGGGCAAGAATGAAACGTCCGACGACCGCCTACGCACACGGTCTCCGGCAAGCGCGTATTAGCATACACGGAAAGGCATTGTGAAGGGAAAAGGAAGCGGCTATATTGCCGTCGAAGATCGAAGGGTGAGGGAGTGGCACGTAGCGTTCTCGAAGCGGCTATCTAAGTGGCTCTGCGCGAGACGGATGCGTTGGAGGAGGTGGGAGACCGCGGAGGTGACGTTGAAGGCGGTGCTTTCTCATGCGGCTGTCATTGGGTCGGACCGAGTTCCGCTGGCTGACGTCAATTTATTGTTGCAGATGAACTTCAATCTTCTCTCAAACAATTGCAGTCTCGATTGACCTTTCTTGCAACTTGACATTACTCGTGGCTGGTTTGACCTATTGAGCATACGCGCACGATAGATTCGCTCATGGTGCCTCCGCCTCTGTTGAAGCACCCAGGATGGCATCAAAGCTTGGTGACGGTATGCGCACTACGAGCCGCTGGTGTCAAAGCTAATTGGGCAACACAGTGAGCAAACACTTGACTATTCGAGGTTTGAGTTAAGGACTGCGTCAACTCACCTCGTGTGTTCCGCATATGCCTCCTTCGATGCTTACGGCAGCTTTACTCATTCGGTCTCTGCTTCCCGTCCTAGAAGATCCTTGCAACGATGTCCAATCCTCGACTGATTAGTGGTCATCATTCCGAAGCAATTCAACCACCCTGCTTCTGCTTCTTGACCGGCAATGCTGGCACAGCAAAGCCTTGGCTATCCACCTTCGCAGGACCACTCGTACTCGTACCGCCTGCTCCGCCAACTTGCGTGAACGTTCCTCCCTTGAACCATCGATCCTCTTCAGCCTTCCGCTTGCGGTTCATCTCATCGCGCACCTTGGGATCCACGAGCTCCAGTCCTTGCACAGGCGTGAACGCAATAGTCGATACGGTACCACCGGTATTGCCAACATTAGTTCTTAGGCCTGAACCCACGCCACTGGTCCGCAGGCCTTGAGCTTTGAGAGCTCCGGGAGTGCTCGGACCACCACCAAATCCGCGTAGAGATGTCGCTGTCCCACTTGCAGGAGTCGCAGCACCCCAGCCTGCATTCTTCTTGGAAAGCTTTGCTTTGGTCCGGTTGTCGATCTGCTGAGCTCGCACGCGTCCGTCGTCTTGCGCGCCAATCATACCCAGACCCTTAGTACCGTCACCATAGCCGACTTCAGCCTCCTCCTTACCAAATACCATTCGATTTTGGGCTTTCCGCAGATCGGTCATTGCATTGGCCTCTTTCATTTTCCTCACCCGGCGGCCTCCACGCTTACGCGATGGTTTCTCATCTGGAGCTGGCAGAGCTTTCACACCACTGTTTGGTGGTGCCTCCGACAGTTTGTTGATAGCTTTCTCAACCTCGTCCGCCAAGATAAGGCCTTGATCCCCGGACGGAGACTCGTGAGCAGCATCCACGCGAGAAGCAAGGATGACCTTTGCGGCCAGTCTGCGCATGGCCTGCTTCTTCAAGTCCGTTGGAACTGCGCGGATGATCTCGTTGTGGTAGAGTACACCTTGGTTGCGCACACCGACATTAGTAGCGAGACCAGTCGCTCTGGCACTTTTCTTGTTACCAAGCGACGGCAGGTTAGCAGCAGGAGTCTTGGCCAGACCTGAAATACCCCCAGCATAGTTGATGAGCTGCGCCGCTGTTGCTGATCCGATGAGTGCTGTCAAATTGGGCGCAAACATTGACATACGCGATTGCACGTAGTCAGTGAGAATCTTCTTGGCGTTATCGAGCTTGAGTACCATCTGGCATGCGCGTTGGACCGTGCCTAGCTCGGCATCCGAGAGTGGGCTACCGGTGGTGGTTGTTGCTTCGACAGTAACGACCATGAGAGATGGACCATCGAGAACTTGCTTCAGCGTCTGGCCCACGATGTTGTCGCTGCTTTCGCTTATCTTTCGAATGTCCTCCATCGGCCCATTGCCGATGATGGCAACCGTCTTGGCATAGTCGAGGGGGTTCTGGATGAGGGTCTCTAGCTCAGGGAAACGCACTGAATAGTGGTCGCGAATAAACTTGTGGACCAGTATGATCTCGCTGTCGATTCCAGTCGAAAGAGTATTGGACTGCGTCAGGAGTTGGTATTCCGGGTTGTCCTCGATCCTGCCAATGTTCTGGGTCTCCTGTCCAGGTGGTAGGCTCCTGTAGTATTGGATTTTCTGCAGCAATCCGATATGGTTAGGGCTGTGTACACAAGCGTTTAACGACAACGAGTTGGACGTATATTTGGGCAATGGTTGGCTTACCTCGAGTAATGGATCCAGTTGCTTCATCAGACCTGCCACGCTGCGCACGTCGCTCACGTTCTGCAGCGCCATCTTCTCTACACGTGCTTTTGTTTCCTCCTGTGTTTCATCTTCATCCATCTTCAAGTGACTTGGCACGTTGGTGCCGTCTGCCTCATCGTCTGGTGCCTCCTCGTCTCCATCAAGCTCCATCTCTCCGTTCTGGCCGCTGCCTGCCTCGCTCTTGACGCCATTTGTCTTCTGTGACACATCTCCGGAGGGGTCGAAGTACTGACCATTAACCTCTTCCTCCTCGTTCTCGTCGCCCGAGTCTTCGAAGTCGTTGAACAACTCGTCCGCAGCGGTTGCCATGCTGGAGTGTGTGTGCGCCTAAGCGCGAGGGCAACGTGGGCGATACAGTGTTCTGGAGCTTTCAAGGAAGAGATCCTGTTCCGCTCGCCTTGTCGCGTGGTCTTGAAAACGTCGTGTGGTGGTTGAAAGTGAAGTCGCAAGTTGAAGTGCGGGCAGCTTTGCCAAAGTCGAAGTCAAACAAGCTTTGCGACAACATTTCTCAAGTTGCGCATGTGACAACCGATCAACATCACCTCGTCACTACAACACAACCCAACGACATTCGAGACATTCTCAACTACCACCGCGATGGAGTCCTCGCGCGGCCCTCCACGGGTCAAGAACAAGGCCGCCGCGCCTCAGCAGATTTCCGCCGAACAGCTGCTGCGAGAAGCAGTTGACCGACAGGAACCATCCCTCACAGCACCCACGCAGCGGTTCGCCGACCTCGAAGAACTACATGAATATCAAGGACGAAAGCGAAAAGAATTCGAAGACTATGTGCGCCGCAACAGACTCAACATGGGCAACTGGTTCCGGTATGCCGCCTGGGAACTGGAGCAGAAGGAATACCGTCGTGCGCGCAGTGTCTTCGAACGGGCTCTGGACGTGGAGCCTACGAATGTACAGCTATGGCTGAGGTATATCGACTCGGAGATGAAAGAGAGGAATATCAACCATGCGAGGAATCTGCTGGATCGTGCAGTAACGATCTTGCCCAGAATCGACAAATTGTGGTACAAGTATGTCTACATGGAGGAGATGCTGGGCAATATTCCAGGAACGAGGCAGGTATTCGAGAGGTGGATGTCCTGGGAGCCAGATGAGGCGGCTTGGAGCGCATACATCAAGTTGGAAAAGAGGTACAGCGAGTTCGACAGGGCAAGGAATATCTTTGAGAGGTTCACAATCGTACATCCAGAGCCGAAGAATTGGATCAAATGGGCAAAGTTCGAGGAAGAAAACGGGACCAGCGATCTTGTGAGGGAAGTCTTTGGCATGGCGATTGAGACACTGGGCGAGGAGTTCATGGATGAGAAGCTATTCATTGCGTACGCTCGCTTTGAAGCCAAGCTGAAGGAGTATGAGCGCGCGAGAGCCATCTACAAGTATGCGCTGGACCGCATGCCGCGCTCGAAGTCGGCAGTCCTGCACAAGATGTACACACAGTTCGAGAAGCAGTTTGGCGATCGAGAGGGCGTGGAAGATGTCGTCTTGTCAAAACGAAGAGTTCTGTACGAGGAACAGGTCAAGGAGAATCCCAAGAACTACGACGCCTGGTTCGACTACGCGCGATTGGAGGAGACAGGCCAGGATCCAGAACGGGTGCGAGATGTGTACGAGCGAGCGATCGCGCAAATGCCCCCGAGCCAGGAGAAACGCCACTGGAGACGATACATCTATCTCTGGATATTCTACGCACTTTACGAAGAAATGGAGACGAAAGACCTGACACGAGCAGCCCAAGTATACGAAGAAGCCATCAAAATCATCCCACACAAAAAGTTCACATTCGCCAAAGTCTGGATCCTCAAAGCCCAATTCCACCTCCGCCAGCAAGAACTCGATCGCGCACGTAAAACCATGGGCATGGCTATCGGCATGTGTCCCAAGAACAAGCTCTTCCGTGCCTACATCGAACTGGAACTCAAACTCTTCGAGTTCGTACGCTGCCGCACCCTCTACGAGAAGTGGATCGAGTTCGACCCCTCCAACTCCCAAGCCTGGATCAAATTCGCCGAGCTCGAGCAAGGTCTTGAAGACCTGGACCGCACCCGCGCCATCTTCGAACTCGCGATCCAGCAAGATGTCCTGGATATGCCGGAGCTCGTCTGGAAGGCGTACATTGATTTCGAAGAAGGCGAGGGCGAGTACGACAAGACCCGCTCGCTATACGAGCGTCTCCTCTCCAAGACCGAACACGTCAAAGTCTGGATCAGCTACGCACATTTCGAGATCAACGTCCCCGACTCTGCAGACCAAGTCACCGAAGAAGAAGACGCACCCGTCAGCGAAGTGGCCAAGGCCCGCGCGAGGAAAGTCTTCGAACGCGCGCACAAATTGTACAAAGAGCGATCTATGGTCGAAGAGAGGGTATCGCTGCTCAATGCTTGGAAGGCGTATGAGGATACGCATGGCAGTGAGGAGGACAAGGACAAGGTGGCGAAACAGATGCCGAGGAAGGTCAAGAAGAGGAGAAAGTTGGACGACGATTCCTTCGAGGAATATATGGATTATGTGTTCCCGGCGGATGATCAAAGCAGTGCGAATATGAGTAAGCTCATGATGATGGCTCAGAAGTGGAAGAGGGAGCAGGAGGGAGGAGCGGAGGGCTGAGGGAGTGTAACATGTTTGTATACTTCGCAGAGAGTTGAGGAAGAATGATCATTCTCAGATCTTGTGGTATTACCAGTTCGTTTTCTTCCCTCGCAGAGTGACGTTGTTTGTAATGATTTCATTATCTTAGTAACCGTGACCGTCGTCAGTCTTTCATCGTGTATCAATCCCAATTCTACTCCTCAGCGATGGCACAAGAGCCTATGATACAACGTTATACAGGCCTCCCAACTTTTCTCCCTTGACACCACCTCATATCACACTCGTCCGACTTCCCCTTCCAGTCAACGGTCCCTCATCTCCAATTGGCCGCTGCTTCTTCCTCAACTTTCGACGACTGTCTGCACTACTAGACCGAGGACGTGAGCTGTTCTGAAGACTGACAGGCGGCCCGTCGAGCTCTTGCTCGCCCGGTAGGGAGACGTTGAAAGTTCCCGGTTTGAGAATTTCGAAGCCGGTGCCGTGACCGCGGATTACTGCGGACGCTCGATGTTCGAAGGACGGTCGTCTGGGTTGGGAGTTCGATTCACTGTCGTTTGCGGATGGTACGTGTGCTGGTAACTCGACTGGGGGCATATTGACTGGACTCGATAGTGCTGATACGAAGCTGTCTTGCGACTCGAGTCTGGGTCGGATGGTGAGATTGCTGTCTGCGCTGACTGGCCGGTGTCCTTCCGCCAAGGGTGAGATTGGTGCGGTCTGACAGAACTGCGCGAATGGTGTGACATTCGGCATGCTGGAGCGTCGAACGGCTGGTGGTAGCGACTCGATCTTGGGGCTTGTAGGAGAGGTGTTGGAAGACACTTTCATCAACCTTGTGCCTTCGTTGGGCGAGGGGGAGCGCTTGCGTTCCTGGCCGAAGTAGTCTGCTGGCTCAGAATCGCCAGCAGGCAGGCCGCTTGTAGCGATGCTTGCCCATTCGCCGCTGAAGCCGGGCTTGCGAACTCTTGGGGCAAGTTGCCCTGTTTCTGCAGCTTGTGAGATGCGGTTATGGTACATTAAGTCGAGTTCGGTAGACTGTTGCCGAGGCCTTGTTTGGTGATTTAGCAGTCGAGGTGCTGAGGCAGCAATCGGATCAGAGTCGCTAGTACCATTGCTTGACTGGTTGGAAGAATAGTTGCTGCTGTAGTTATCACTTGCCAGCTCATCTTGATCATTCATGGGCCCCGATGCTTGGTACAGTGCCTCGAGTGCATGTAGTGTGCTGGTGGCCGAGTCTTGTCGGAGCAAGTATGGCTGTCCGCTGAACTTAGTCAATGAAGACGGAGGATGGCGAGTTCGCGCGGGCTTGGCGATGAGTGTGTCTACCGTGGAAGACCCGCGGGCATGATTGCTTGGAAGGCGTTCTGCTGAGACTGCCTGGTCGAAAGCTGAACTCGGGGGTCGTGTCGTGCCAGTCGTTGAGTTGGAGCCAGATCTATCGTGGAGATGAACCATTTCGACCTGCTTCTCGATGTCTACCCTGTAGTCTTTTCGTGGCACGTCCCAGGTCGATGAAGCTGCAGAGCTGCAGCGACTGCGAGGCTCAGGCGTATTGTTTCGTGAGTTCCAGACGCCCTCGACCTCGATACCGCTCTCGATCGCTCTGACGCCAAAGGGAATGTCTGCGCCTTGGCTGTTAGAAGTGCGCTGGCGCTGGCTCATAGAGCGTTGCACCGCCTGCTCCTTCTTCTCCTTTTCGGCGAGCGCAACATATTTACGCAGCTTGTGATGTGTGTAGCCCAGTTTGGCACATCCGCCGGCTACTGTGACAACAATAGCACACGCAAGAATCTGCGATCCGATCAGCTATATGCGGACTGATCGCGCATACCAGCGCTTGCCCCATGGAGTAATGTCTACTTACGAACACCAGCTTCTGCCAAGTCGCCCAGTCGGTAAAGAAGCGTGCCATTGCGAAGATGAGGTGCCGCCAGCGTGTGTGTCGAGACCAGCAGCGGGGTCCAAAATGTATGTATGTCAGGAGTCGCAGGCCGGGGCGAGTCACTGGAGCCGTAGGTCATCTGAGTAGGACGTCAGTCAATGGGGCTTGTCATAGTCGAGGTCACATTGTTGCGTGAAGAAATGGAAGAAGTCGAGGTGAAGGCAGCCGGGCGGGTTTGACGTACACACGCTGTGAATGTAGCACGTCTCTCCAAAACGAGGTGACGTTGACTGGCGTGTGCTGGCTGGGAAAGCACCACGACCACGACCGAAAGTTGCACCACCAGGATGCCGCGGACCACCAACCTTGCCAATCATCGGCGAGCGACTGGGTCGATTGTCTGTTGGCCGAATAATTCGATTACGGCCCTCATTCCATGTCGATGCGTTTGCTGTCGTCTAAAATCCGTGGAAGAGTGTCTGTCGTCTCTCGCGCAGGCGTCATCAATGTCACCTCCAATTAAACGAATGTGTTTCACAGCCAGCCAGAGCGGTGAACGCCTCGGATCCGCAAGGCGCAAGAGAATGGACGGCGTGGTCTGCCCCGATTAATTGGAGGTAGAACGAACGGCTGGCGAAAGAATGCTGCGAGAGCGCGAACGACTGGAGGCTCAAGAAGAAGCATCAGACCCAACGTGGAGTCGGCCCACCACTATGGTCGCGACAACAGCAAGCATGGCCAACCTGGCAAGACGTGCGACACTCGCGCCGTCAGGTCACCTTTTCGCCGCATATGCGAGTCCCCGTTCTGGTGAAACGAGAGGCGTGCCTCTCGCGTCGTGGGCGATGGATCTTCTGCCGCCGCTCCACACATCCTGCTTTCGAGTACCTGTGCCCGGCGATACCGACGACACAGCGCATGCCGTGCTATCGCTCAGCTTGTTCGCGAAGGCCTCGTGGAAGACGATACGTCCCAGGCTCGTGGATGTCGCGGCGAAACACGATGCTGTTGTCCCAAAACAAGGGGTCAGAGAAGGGTACCTCTAGCCTCTTTGGGGTGAAGACGGGCCCGATCATGCTCCGTACCTTGCGCGAGAGCACGACTCGATGCAAGATCGGACTTGTATCCAGATTGCACATATCCTTGCTTGCACTCCAGGCTCTTCAGGGTGATTAGTCCGATAGATTTCCATATCGAAATCCTTCGGAATGGACATGATCAAGTCGTCGAGGTAGAAAGCTGCTTGCGTGACCCAGCGGTGTGGTGCATCCGGCTGTCGAGATTCTGCCCAAGTGACTCGTCACACTCAAGGCATGCAAAGAAGCACAAAGACGTTGAAGATCTAAAGTCCAGCCAGAACATAATGACCGTTGAAACCTTGTCCACGATCACGTAAGTGATGTTCAGCCTAAAGCCACAGAGGACTCCGAATTGTTCCAGGTCTTTCGTCGCTCATCTCGAAGACGTAAATACATCGTACAACTGTCCATGCGTCTGAGTATGTAGCTGATGATCAATAATGTAGACGACAAAAGCTCTCGTAATAATAAGAGGAGATCTCCCGCACATGTTCCCTCAGCGGTAAATGGTATTCACGGGCGTCAAGACGTGAGTTGTCACATAAGAAATGCAAATGTAAGGTAGAAAGCAGGAACTCGTTCAACAAGTGTCGATAACCTTTGAAAACAGAGTTGTGTACACAGAGAATTCAGAACCACTATTGCGGCGTTGTGGGATTCCATCAGCCCAGACTCGAACTGACCCAAAAAAATCCAAAAGAAATAGCTGAGAACGGTTTCGATCCGTTGCCCTCCGGGTTATGAGCCTAGGTGACTGTTAGCATATGCGATGTACGAACGATTTTCGAACAACTTACCCGGCGCGCTTCCGCTGAGAGAATGTTAGAATGAGTCCAGCATGGTGAACACGTTGATTGTCACGAACCTGCGCCACCTGCGGAGGGTTAGTCGAAGTTCTCAAGTCCATCAAACTACATGTTACTCACTCAGCTGATGTACAGCATTCTGCTATCTGATTGGTGGTTGAAAGCCAAAATTTATTTATGACTGCTAGACGGCCATGTTCCGCGTTATGCTCGGCGCGGGGCGCGGAAGACTCCATCCTACACTTCAGCAACCCTCGGAGTCCTCGAGAACATCACATCAATGAGACCCCATGGTCCCAGCATCGTGCTCCAAGTACCGCCACGATGCCTAGCTCGACGTATGGCATTACAGCTCGTTCGAGTACAGATAAGAAAGTCCTTCTCGCAATTCGAAAGTTCTGCGACGCTGCCCGCCAGGAGCAACAAAGAGCATCATACAGCAGACATACGTATTGTGAAGGCAGGGCACATGCATATGAGCCACCCCCAGCCTTTCAAATGTTGCTGCCCACTCCTGGCTGGATTCGCTCAAACCGCGCCAACATCTCCTTCCAGACCTTGACCGCGACTTCTCCTCCCTGCTCGGACATCACAAATGGTGAAACCCTATGCGAATTAGTACCCGCCAGCCATGTTTACTGCATTTTCTCGAGCGAACTTACACCTCAGGTCGATCCGAACGACAGTCGTCGAGATACTGACCATCCGTATCTCGACCACCTTCAGCAGCGTGCACCAGCGTCCGACCGCCTTCCTCCGCCGTTCGAAGGAACGTCTTGGCCAAGACCTTCAGGAACATGGCGGACAAGATGCCGCCCATTTCTCGAGTGATATCCGTGGCAACAGCTCCTGGATTCACGTATGAGACGATGATGTGGCCTTTTGCGGGCTGAGTCAGGTGGGCGTGCAGTTGGCGGTAGGCGAGTAGCCCGAGGAGTTTGGAGGTTGGATATCTGTTCACGTTCATGTCAGACAGGCCTGCCTTATATTCGACAGGAGGACCTCCGCGATATCCTTACCTTTCGGCCATCCGAGCACGCTTCTTATCAGCAAGAGCATCGAAAATTTTCGATGCCTTCTGCTCTGGAAAATCAGTCGTCCAGTGCATCCACGAACCGGCGAACGTCAACACAACATCCGCATTGAACTGCTCCGCGGTCGCGCGAAGCTTGGGCAGAAGCGTCAAGGCCATGAACATCGTCCCCAAAGCATTGATCCTCACACAGCTCTCATCACCATCGATCTCTTGATACTTCTGCGTCAGGACACCTGCGTTCTCCACGACGACGTCCAAACGACGGAGAGTGTTGACTCGTGCTGCGAATGCTTGTATCGAGCTGTAGTCGGCCAAGTCGACTTGCCAGACTTCGATGGCTTGTTCAAGGCAACGTGTTGAAT
Organism: Zasmidium angulare; assembly: GCA_002786045.1. NCBI lineage: Eukaryota > Fungi > Ascomycota > Dothideomycetes > Mycosphaerellales > Mycosphaerellaceae > Zasmidium > Zasmidium angulare. The sequence goes on from NHNX01000003.1 coordinate 222,639, forward strand.
CTCGAATCGACTGGGCGGCGACTACACCTCTTTCTTGGCTACGAACCGCGAGTATGGTCTTCTCGGCTCTCAGCCGAACGATATGTCTGGCGGCTTCCAGGCCCATGCCGGTGTTGGAGCCTGTGACGATGACAGTCTTTCCGGCGAAAGACTTCGTCGGGAAGGGAAGCTTGACACTTCGTTGCGAATGCCAGTAATTGCCCAAGCTCAAGGGGACTGCTGGGGCCATCTTGTCCACAACTGACTGAACGTAGAAGACTTGTTTTGCTGGTTTCCTCCCTGGGATTGACGCAGAAATCGCCTCTTGACGAGATCCACTGGCAGGCATGGTGCTCCAAGTTCTTATATCAACGTCTTCGGGGACTGAATAGTGAATACATTCAAGGCCATGAAGTCGTCAAAGCTCGAAATGTTATAGCGCGGTAAGCACTCTGCAGGACCAAACGCTCTACAACTCCTTCGAGTCCCTTCACAGATTAGCGTTGTAAGCTCTTTGCATTAGCGCGAAGGAGTCTCATTATTCGAGGCCTACATCGTCCTGTGCTTCCACTTCGAAGCAACAAATGCCTTCAAGAAGGACAACATACACGGCATGCGTTATAGGTACCGACCTCTACTCACAGTTCGTTAGAGCCAAGATGCATGGCCAACCAGTGATCGCTGTGGCGCCACACATTAAGAACAACGTCGAAGACTGGTCGGGGCTCAAGGATCCGAAAGCAAGACGCAAACTGCAGACTCGATTGAACGTACGCGCGCATAGTAAGTTCCGCCACGCATGTTATATGGTGGCAGATCGCTAACAGGAGGACCAATCGGGCAGGGGAACGCAAAGCTGCGAAAGGCGATGCTGATGTTCTGCAGTCGAAGGATGTATCATCAACCCTGTCGCCGTGCGAGGCGTGCTGGCCTGATCCAGTGTACACGACATACACGAAGCCCGAGCCGCATGGACAGTTATGGTGTCCAGATGATGCGGGCCGGGAGCAGTCTTCGGAGTCGACTAGTCGCTGGTGCATAGCGCCTTTCGACTCGGGCGATTATCCGGTTGTTCGAATCCCTGGAGTTTCGGCTAATGATAGAGATGGCTTTCCGTTATCGCTTGACCATCTCATTCCCATGATCGAATACAGTAAGCCTGGAGGATAGGACCACTTCCTGAGACACGTCAGGGTCATGGCTGACATCCTTCCTCCCGAACAGACCTCATTCGAGCTAGCATCACGAACGCAGCCATCATGGATATGTTGCACCTGCTACCAAGCAGCGAGACATGTCCGCCACTCCACGATAGGATGCTCCTTTTCCCGGCTGGACAGACTCATTGTATCCCAGACTCGCTCCAGCCGTCGTATCTACAACGCCATATGGACCACGAACGCTGGATCGACCTTTGGCCGGATGCCAACATGCGTGACAACCTGATTGTGGCGACGTCCAATGGCCTGCTGGCTCAAGGCGAGTTACAGGCAGATCTTCTGGGCACGGTCTGTCCGAACAATAACGTCGGTGAGGGATCGTATGCCAGCGGATGCGGCACGATGTCGACACAAAGCATGGCGGATGAGAGGGTCCGTGGAATGATAGTGTGGACAACACCTTGGTGTGCTGATGGCTATGAGATGTCGGAAGCTTTCATTCGGAAATATCGATGGCTTCTACGAGGATGCTACGACCTGCTTCGAGCGACAAATCGCTGGAGAGCGACTCGAGGTGAAGATCCTATCATCGTGGAGCTGTAGTCTGTCAGCGATGCATTCTTCGTTCCCATGGGAAGATCACATTCGCAGACTCGCTGACATGCCCATTTCCTCGAGAAGCTAGGGATGCGACAATCAATGTCGTGTTCCATCCAGAACACGTCCTCTCTATTGCGACCCGATCCTGCCTCGCAGTACGCGAAGTGATGAAGAGGCAGTCAACTCGGCAACAGCTCATCAGCTCGTCGGCTTCTTCTGCATACAACGCAAGAGGCGTCGCAAGTGGAACAAGCTAATCGAGAACACGGAGAATAAAACTCCCACCTCAACGGTAGCTCCATGAGCGATGTGAAGATCGACATGAAGGAGTGGGTCTTTCGCCGCCAACCTAAAAATGGAAACGTGTGGACGACAACAGATGGCAGCCGCGGCACCATCTCTGCATCTCTGTTCAACACAGGCTTCGAACATCACGTCAAGAGAAAATACCGTCAGCTGACTGTGAGCTACAACATAGCTGCATAACCGATCACTTCGTATCGTCGTTGCGAACTTCACTTTCACCAGGAGACCGAGGCACGAAGGCAATACACTCCTTAGCCTCCCCTGAGCCCACACTTGCGTACAGCGCCATCTTACTGAGCTCCACAGAGCCCGCCGTCCTCGAAATCTCCCATCCCTGTTCTAAGATGCCATCTTGGTCAATCCTCTTCACGCTATAGGATTCAATGATGCCCAAAAGGGCAGTTTCATCGATCTCGATTCCGTCATGGCCATCTCAGGCTATTCCAAGTTCCAACACAGCCAATTGGCAATACGTCGACGCCTCTTTCTGTGGACCTTCTCTGCGCTGCCTGAATCCAAAGTCAGCACCATCGCCGGACGTGAACGACCCGAACGTTGGGGCGGTGGACGGTTCTGCCATGCGAGTCGCGAGGTCGTGGCGTGCTGTGCGTGCTTTCTCGATCATCGACGTTGGATGCGCTTACGACGGACTTCAACACACTACTCCAAGGCGGCGTCGAGCATATGATGGTCGGTATATATTCCTTTTGTTCTTTCCATTCACGTTAAGCTTCCCTTTCCCTCCCCACCACGTTCTTATCCAACTGTCAATCGTTCAACTTTCACGCCCTGTTTATAATCTATTTCAAACCTTAGACATCACTTTCTACCTACCAACAAGATGCGCGCCTCTACCCTCTTCGCTCTCATCGCGTCCGCACTCTGCGTCTCTGCTGCGGCCATCCCAGCCGCTGCTCCTCAAGATGACAACACTCTCGGCAGCATCCTTGGAAGCACTCTGGGCTCCGTCACTGGCACCTTGAATGGTTCAGGAAATGGCAATGGTGCTGGCGCAGGATCAAACGATGGTAGGCTACAATACGGACACGACGATTAAGGATCAGGACGATGCTAACGATGGGTCTTTGAAGGCAATGGATCGGGATCTGGCAATGAGGCGGGCGTATGTATTGATCGATCAGTCCTCTCGTACTGTGATATCTTGCTGACTTCGACGACGATAGAACGGAAACTCTGCAGGCGTAAGGATCACGTCGCTGCACGATACTCGAGGGTGTAGACAAGACTGACGAACGATATAGGACGGCAACTCTGCGGGCAACGATAATGGCGTAAGTCCTTACGAGCTTGAGACTGGTGTAGTACAAGACTGACACGCACTGCGTAGAACGGAAACTCTGCTGGAAATGGCAGCGGCGTAAGAGCACTCCTCAACACTGCTTTGCAGAGATCATCGTACTAATCCGCACCTTTAGAACGGCAACAACCTGGGTAACATCAACGTAAGTCCGACGATCACCATCCTATGAGGTGAGCATGGCAGGCTCATCGCAGAATGCAAAGAGTCTAACGGAGTCCCAGCAGCTCTAGACGAGACAGCGGTCCAGTCGGGGGGATATGCAGGAAGGGTCACAGGACTTCTGGCATGAGTATAGAAGACAAGACGTGGTTGATAGATACCCTTCGTCACAAACATGGCGGCGTGTATTTGTGGACGATCATAGATACCTTATTGAATGATGGCTGCGCTGGTTGCAGGCATGTTTGACTTCTGCAAATATGTATCCAAGAGAACATCTTCTATCATGAAGCCAGCATGATTGTTGGAAGTGAGTGGGATAAAGGCTGTTGATGCCTCAGAGCACACCTCGTCCACGCGGTTGTCTCGTGCCACCTTTCTCCGCATTTCGCCAAACGAGATCAGGTCGCACAACTCGCTACCACACTACACCCTCACCTCTGCCAGCATGACCGCTTCGCAACACCATCACCGCCTGTCCCTCCACCGAGCATCTCTCCTTTCCAACGAAGTGCCCCCGTCAATCCGCGTGGGGAGACAGAGCTGGCGGCTGACCATTGCGTCTCGTCAAATCGCTGACGATGCCGGAAAGCAAAACGTGTGCGCGAGCGACTGTCCTCATTGGCTGCATGGGGCCTCAGATCTTTGATCCTGCCCAGCCCGAACATGGTGCACGTCTTCGTCGACGTGGGCGACGCTGAGAGTAGGGTGTCGCGTGCCGCCATCAAGGTGACGCTGCTGCCTTTCTTTTCCACTTATATTTCCTAGCTACTCCCCTACCAATTCCAACATCTTCCGCTCTTGACCGCTGCCTCGCTTCCTCATCTCACAGCTGAGATCCGATCCGACCGACCGCCCGGGAACGGATCGCCCGCTATCCAGTACCTGCATCGCGTCCGGGGTGACGTAGACTTCGACATTTTCCACCAGCAAGGGATTCTGGCAACCGTTGGCGAGAGTTTCTGCTTTTGGAGGGCGTTGGGGGCGTTTGTAGGCTGGCATCTTTGACTCGAGGTCAGCGGTGAACGGGCTGGCTCTGAAAAGTATGCAACGGTGAGAAGGTGGAAGCGGTCTTCACCACAGAAAACGCGCGGAAAGAAGGCCGAAGCCTTTGCGCTGAAAGATGCGGTTCGAGGGTTTCTTTGCAGCGGCGCTGTTCGTGCAGGCATACGCAGCGCCCCCTGCTCAAGTACCATTGAGGGACGATGGCCAACACTCATTTCAACCGGACCAGCCTGAAAGCATTGAGAAGAAACGGCCTTTGCATGGGCGTTTCCTACAAATCACAGGTAAGCGGTGAACAGCTGGTACACATTCGTATATGGCTCACAATCGACCAGACTTTCACCCCGATCGATTCTACGAAATCTACTCTTCAACATCAGAAGAAGCAGCGTGCCATCGCGGGCAAGGCCCAGCAGGAATCTATGGAGCCGAGACGAGCGAATGCGACAGTCCCATATCCCTGGTCAACAAGACCATGGATTGGGTCGCGAAGGAGCTAAAGGACAAAGTAGACTTTGTAATATGGACTGGCGACTCGGCGCGACACGATAACGATGATGAGTTGCCGCGAAGTAAGGAGCAGGTCATTGGGTTGAACAAGTTCATGGTGCAGAAGATGGCGGAGGTGTTTGGAAAGCACAATGGGGATGAGGAGGACGATGATCCAAACAACGACTTCATAATACCGATCGTACCGAATCTCGGAAACAATGATATCTTACCACACAATATCATGGCCAAAGGACCGAACGAGTGGACGAGAACGTACTCGAGGATATGGAAGCAGTTCATCCCAGAAGTGCAGAGACATTCTTTCGAGCAAGGAGGCTGGTTTTACTCGGAGGTGATCCCTAACAAGCTGGCCGTCTTCAGCCTCAACACACTGTTCTTCTTTGGAAGCAACTCGTTGGCTGATGGCTGTGCTATGCGCGGTGAGCCTGGATACCAGCACATGGAGTGGCTGCGCATTCAGCTACAATTCATGCGCGATCGAGGGATGAAAGCAATCCTGATTGGACACGTCCCACCTGTCAGGCAGGACGCAAAGACCTCGTGGGACGAGACTTGCTGGCAAAAGTACACGCTATGGCTTCGTCAGTACCGCGATGTGATCATCAGTACCCACTATGGTCACTTCAACTACGACCATTTCATGTTTCAGGATTTCAAAGACCTGCACAAGGACACCAAGAAAGGACGAATGAAGTACCTGCATGCTTCAGGGGAGGATGAGGAGGATGAGATCTCGACACAGGTCAAGACTGATTACTTCATCCAGCTTCGAGATGAGTGGTCTGATTTGCCGACGCCTCCGAAGCAAAAGTCCAAATCCTGGTTGGATCTTGTTTTTGGAGAGAAGAAGAAGGACAAGGAAAAGTTCAAGAAGAAGCAGAAAAGGTACCTCAAGAAGATGGGCGGAGAGTATGCTGAACGCTTTGCCGCGACATTCGTCAGTGCGAGCGTGGTGCCCAACCTGTTCCCTACTCTGCGAGTGTTCGAGTACAACACGACTGGACTGGGATCTGCCTTGGATGAGCACTTCGACATACCACATCCAGCACCTTTCGATTACGACGACAGCGATATTGATGAGATGAAGAAGAAAAAGAAGCACAAGAAATACAAATTCACAATTCCCGATGAACCCTCGAAATCTGCACCACCTGGTCCAGCGTACTCGCCTCAGACACTCTCGCTTTTGAAGTACACGCAGTACTTTGCCAACCTGACATACATCAATAACGACTTCACACAGACGAACGAGCAAGAGAACGAGGTCGATGCTGAGAAGTGGAATGAGGGCAAGCACAAAGGCAGAAAGCCTCACGACAAGGACCACGAACCGAAACCACACAAGTTCAAGTACGAGGTTCTGTATGACACGCATGACGATAAGACGTATCACCTCGAGGACCTCACAATGCCGAATTTGGTCGATCTGGCGAGGAGGATTGGGGATTTCATAGCACCAGACGCGATTGAAGAGACGACTGCGGCAGAGGACGATGTCGGCGCCGACAAAAAGAAGAAAAAGAAACACAAAAAGGGTCGTCACGGCCATCGCAAGGAGAACGAAGCGTGGTTCACATTCATCCGACGAGCTTATGTCGAGACAATGAACCCAGAAGACATAGATGAGGAATTCGGGCGTTGATGGGAAAAGGACAAACTGACATTGCATGAAGGCATGAAGCATGAGCGTATTCTGATATGATTGAGCGGTTTGAAATGAACATTGAGATACCACTTCACCTCTGACAAAGATTGGCGTTGTGCAGGCTGCCCTTGTTCGGCGTCGCCGTGTATGCTACTTTCATCTTTCATTTCATACCTTACCCGTGTCGACCGGAGGTCTTGCTGACTCTGCACCGTGTCCGACGCCAAGTCGGGCAGAGGATCAGAGTCGCCGCCGACCGAAAACCACGTCCACCCAGACATCTTGCAGCACTTCTGATCTTTCGGCCGCAACACGTGCATCCACCTCATCCACGTCGGCACTTCTGCCGATTCCTCTGGCTCGACTTACATAACCCCTGCATAAAAAATCGCACTTCTTGCTTTCTTGACTTCACATGCTGGCGCGGATGAATGTGCATCTTGGACCGGGTCGCTGGCCTGTCGTCCTCACGGAGCCTCCACGGTAAGCATCCTTGTCCTCCGTGTAGGTGGCCACTTTGCTGGGCGCAAATGGGCCAATCGCGTGAGACTGGTTTGTTCGTTTCACGACGTAGGCGACCGTAGGGCTGTACGAGTGACGAGGTCAGGTTGGAGCGTGTTTTTCCTCTCTGCTTCTGGCGAGGTTCATAAGGAGAAGCAATCCTGCAGTCTGTGAAGGGTCTGGTTTGCTCAAACACACAATTAACTTACACTCTACCTGAGCTCGAGCAACTTACCCACATCCGCTCAGTAACAGCCGATTATCTCGAACCTGCATTGGAAGACGACTACCATAGTCACAGCCCTTTGAGGCACGCACGACAAGATGGCATTAGACCGACGAGATACGGAACCGATCCCACACCCTCGAACACTCCCTCTTATTGGAAACCTCCTAGACTTGAATTCTGAGGTACCTCTACTGAAGCTGAATGACTTCGGCAAACAATATGGTATGTCTTCATCACCGGCCGATGCTGCTACGAGACTGACACGTCTGTAGGAGAGATTTTCAGCGTCTACATCGGCTCAAGGCGGCGGATCTTCGTCTGTTCGCAAGCAATGCTCAATGAGCTTTGCGACGAGAAACGCTTTCACAAGACCGTGGCAGAGGCACTTCATCAGCTCAGAAACGGTGTCCACGATGGACTGTTCACTGCCTTTGATGGGGAAGACAACTGGATGACAGCCCACAGAGCGCTCGTACCAGCCTTTGGACCGCTCAACATCTCGGGCATGTTCGACTCCATGAAGGACATCGCCTCACAGCTCGTGATGAAGTGGGCACGACACGGAACTCCCTACAAGATTCCGGTGGCTGAGGACTTTACGAGACTGACTCTGGACACTCTTGCGCTCTGTGCGATGGACTTCAGATTCAACTCATTTTATACGGAGGAGATGCACCCTTTCGTGACCGCCATGGTAAACTTTCTGAAATATGCTGAAGTTCGTGCCAAGCGGCCGACTCTGCTCACGCCGTTCTACAGCGCCGATGAAGCTAAATGGCAGGCGGACATCGCATACATGCGAAATCTCGCTAGCGAGCTCGTCCAAGATCGGAGGGACCACCCAAGGGAGGTCAAGGATCTCTTGAATGCCATGATTAATGGCAAAGATCCTCAGACTGGCAAGCACTTGCCTGAGCAGTCGATCATCGACAACATGATTACGTTCTTGATCGCGGGTCATGAGACGACTTCGGGTATGCTTTCGTTTACGTTCTACTACCTGTTGAAGAGCCCCGACGCCTACCGCAAAGCACAAGAGGAAGTCGATAGGGTAGTTGGTCGGGAAAGCGTTCGCCTCGAGCACCTTTCAAAGCTCCCGTATGTCACCGCTGTGCTTCGAGAGGCATCGCGGTTGCAGCCCACCGCCCCTGGCTTCAGTCTTACGCCACGGAATGAGCAAGGAGATATGCTGGGCGGCAAGTACTTCGTGGAGCCTGGAGAGTCCGTCCTTGTGCTCTTGCACAATGTGCACAGAGATCCTGCGGTTTATGGAGAGGATGCAGAGGAGTTCAGACCTGAGCGTATGCTTGATGAGAACTTCAATAAGCTTCCGCCGAACTCTTGGAAGCCGTTTGGTAATGGAGCAAGGGGTTGTATAGGTAAGTGAGAGGCAGAACCTTGTGTGTTGCGCGCAGCTAATATGTCTACAGGACGGCCCTTCGCCTGGCAGGAGATGATGCTTGTGCTCGCGATGACCCTGCAGTACTTCAACTTCACTCCTGATGATCCTCAGTACACGCTGCAGATTGCATCCACATTAACCATCAAGCCGAAGAACTTCGCCATGAGAGCTACCGTTAGAGAGGGCTGGAGCGCTCGCTCAATTGAGCAGAGTCTGACTGGTCAACAGCCAGTGATTGCGACAGTAAGGGCACCATGGACAAGACAATTGACAGCTTTGCTAATAACAAAGCAGCCATCTCGAGCACCAAGCATCAACGGAGGAGACGACCATCATGGAAAGCCTCTAACGATCCTATACGGGAGCAACAGCGGCACTTGTGAAGCACTGGCTCAGACCATCGCAGCTGATGCACCTGCACATGGCTTCTCAGCCAGCAGCGTGACAACGCTTGACTCTGCAAAGCAACATCTTCCTACCGACGAGCCGGTGGTCATCGTAACTGCCAGCTACGAGGGTCAGCCTTGCGACAATGCGGCTCACTTCTACAACTGGCTTCAGAACTTACGACCGGACGACAAGCTCAACGTCAACTATACCGTCTTCGGCTGCGGCCATTCAGACTGGAAGCAGACGTTCCATCGCATTCCCACCACGATTGACAGCATGCTGGCGAAAGCCGGCGGCAAGAGGATCTGCGATGTTGGTCTTGCGGATGCCGCCAAAGGCGCTATGATGTCCGACTTCCAGACGTGGGAGGACCAGACTCTGTGGCCGGCGTTGCAGAAGCACTTCGGTGGCGAGGAAGATACTGGTGGCGCCGCGGTTGCCTCGATCAGCCAAAGTGTCTCGATCGAAGTGTTCAACAGGCGAGCATCTCACCTGAGATCAGATGTGTCCGAAGCCAAGGTCACTGCGGCAAAGACCCTCACCGCGCCTGGCATCCCAGAAAAGAAGCACATCGAGATCCAGCTGCCGTCGGACATGACCTATAGGTCAGGAGACTACTGCGCCGTGCTGCCACTGAACCCGCCAGAAACCGTCCATCGAGTGATGACACGCTTCAGCCTACCTTGGGATGCTATGCTCAAGATCTCATCTCGCACAGGAACACAACTTCCCACCGACCATCCCGTCTCCGCCCAAAATCTCTTCGCCGCCTACCTTGAGCTCTCACAACCTGTCACCAAACGCAACATCTCCATGCTCATCGAAGCCAGCCGGGACGAAAAGACCAAACAAGACCTCACCGCGCTCCTCAACGACGACACCTTCCAAGCCCAAATCACCGACAAACGCATCTCTCTCCTCGACCTCCTCGAACGCCACCCCTCCATTCAACTACCGCTCTCCGCCTTCGTCGCCTCTTTGATCTCTATGCGCGTCCGCCAATACTCTATTTCCTCCTCACCACTCTCTGACCCTACCAAAGCCTCTCTAACCTTTGCGATTCTCGACGAGCCATCCTTCAGCGGCCAAGGGCGCCATGTCGGCGTAGCCTCCCACTACCTCTCTAGCCTCTCACCTGGCGACATCGTGCACGTCGCTATCCGCCCTAGCCACAAATCCTTCCACTTGCCCACCGATCCGGAGAACGTTCCCATCATCATGATAGCCGCCGGTGCAGGCCTCGCACCTTTCAGGGGATTCATCCAAGAACGTGCAGCTCAGATCGCTTCAGGTCGGAGACTCGCCCCAGCGCATCTCTACTTCGGCTGTCGCGACCCAACGAAAGATGACCTCTACCATGACGAAATGACCTTCTGGGAGAACATGGGCGCTGTGACCATCCATCGGGCCTTCAGCAGAGCACCCGAGCAGAGCAACGGCCACAGACACATCGATGAGGTCCTCCTGGCAGATCGGGAGAAGGTCGCCGAGCTGTGGTACAAGGGTGCGAAAGTGTACGTTTGTGGGAGCCGAGACTTAGGGGAGAGTGTGAAGAATGCCTGTATTGAGATCGCGAAGGGGAGTGCGAAGGAGAGAGGCATGAGTGGGAGTGATGAGGCGGTACAGAGGTGGTTTGAGTCGATTCGGAATGAGAGGTACAGTACGGATGTTTTTGCTTAAAGGGCATGAGGAAACATAGCTTTCGAAAGGGATGGCGTTTGGGACGATGTTGCGTGTATGGGATAGCGAGGAGTTGGGTCGGTATAGCGAGGTTCTTAGCGACTGAGAAGTCAAGGCAAAAGCGAGTGCTCTTTGCGTCGTATATGCAGGGAAGCAGTGTTTCTCTGCACTCCTTGAGTATCCTCGTCCTCATTCATCAGACTCAACATCGCTTGACGCAACGTCGTCTGCTTCTGTGCAGAAGGTCGTCCATTTCTGACCACGCTAGATCAGAGATCCTTCTCCTGCTGAAGGTTGATCCAGATACATTGGTAGATATCGACCATGCGCCGCATGCCATGTTCATCCCACAGCCGCCGACTTCGACTCCTCAGTGACCTCGTCGACAGCCTCAATCAACAATTGCTTCGTATCCACCCTCTGCTCCTTCGGCAATCTCGCCTCTTGCACCAACTTCCTCAACCCTCTCACCATACTCTCCCTCTCTCCCTGCTCCGCATCCGCACTCCCCGCCCATCGTATCCTGCAATCCTGATCAACCAGATACACGAACCCCACCTTGTCGTTCAACATCCCAATGGCCTCTTTCATGACCTCGCTCACCCCTTTCCTCACCATGAAATATCTCCCCTGCTCCTCGAGACTCTTCCCCTTCCGTAGATTATATCGAAACATCTGCAACAGCCACCACTTGAGCAGATTGTTCTCATGGTTAATCCACACCTGCTGCGCAACATCCTTGCTTCCGTCCAACACCTCGTGAAGCTCTGGGTTCTTCTCCTTCGACACGAAGCTCTCCACCTGCGCGCTCGCCCACATACTCGATACGATGCTCACCACCGACACCTTGCCATTCATGACCTCGCAAGTATCCCTTCCAAGCCCTTTATACCCATCGCCCCTCTCCAATTCCCTCCTTACAACATCCTTCCTCAACGTCCGGCCATAGAAATTCGGAAACCACAAACTCACATCTCCGCGAAACAACCGCTCGTTGCTCTTGAAGATCTTCCCTTTGTGAAACCGCAGATTACTCCAATCGCGGAAGTAGGGTTTGGAGATTTGCTGCGTCATGCGGGCCCGGCGCGCGAGATGTTTGTCGTAGTTGACGAAATCATCGCGGCGTTGCAAGAGCGTGCGGGTGTCGACGCCCATGTTCTCGCCTGGTTGAGGAGGATTGGGCATGCCAATGGGGCGGCTGAGGGGTTGAGGGGTGAAGTCCGAGTCGTCATCTTTCTTCAGGCGTTTGGCAAACCCAGGCTGCGAGGCGGCGTCGTTGCGAAGAGGGGACGGCGATGGTGGTGGTTGACGGGGCTTCGGGGGAGGTGGTGGTCGATCGGGGACGGCGGCGTAGCATCTTCTCGGAGTGAGAATCGTTGGAGGGTAGAGAATCGATTCGAGAGCCCTTAGGCAGGATGGCGACGGAGCTTTCATGACGAAGTGGTATGTATGTGAGAGGAAATGCGTTGTAAGAAGTTCTACGGAGGTCGTCGAAGCTCCGCAGATTGAGTTTCGAGCTAGAAGCTGTCAATGTTTCCAGCTAAATCTCAGCTGCATTTGATTAGAGCTTTGATTGACATAGGACTTTCACATGTCAATTGTAGAGCATATTGCTGCACACGCGCTTCAGCCTCATTCAGAACCGGTCGGCCTATCTCTACAGCTTCGACCCAGCTCTTCCCGCCTCCTTCGCCTCTTTGACCCAATCACTCTTCATGATGCTAACATATTTCTCGCTCAACTGGCTCTTCTTCTCCTTTGGCACAAGACTCCACTCCTTCCGCTGCGCCTCATCCAACGTCCTCCACCTCTCAAGCTCAGGCTTCAGCCAGCCGCTGATTGCATCAGCCGTCTCGCCCACAATCTCCATAGGGATCAAATGGCCAACGCCTTTGAAGGTAATCTCGCTCACCCGCCCCTTCTTCAGACCGCCTGAACCTCCCACGCCGATTCCTGTATGCGCTAGCTTATCGGCTTTGAACATGGGCTGCGAAAGATCGGATTTATCTCCAAAGACATAGAAGACGCTTGGTCTGAGATGGGGAAGTCTTTGAAATGTGGCGAGAGGTACTGGGCTGTAAAAGGGAGAGTTTGGCGCTGTGGCCGGGTCCACGTCTGGATGGGTGATGGGATTGGCCGCGTAGGAGGGGGATGGGTAGTCTGGAGACGCGAAGTTCGGCCGCAGGAATGTCATGACTTCTTGATGCTTCGTGGTTCGGAGTGTCATTTCTCTTTCGGTATCTTTGTCAGGCTGTACCGAAGCTGTGCTTGGATCGGCAGACACCGTGGGAAGCGTGCTAGACGAAGTGTTGATCTCGGGATATAGCGCAGTCGGTAGCTCGCGCAAGCCATGTTCAACCCATTTGTCGAGCACTCGTGGATCCCAGGTCTGATAAAACTTTGACTTCTTGAACTTTGCTTCTGCTTCTTTCCTGCTGGGCCACCTATCCCTCCGAACTGTAGACGCTTTGGCCGGTCCAAAGTTCCCTTCTACAGACGGCAGCCGTTGAATGACCGGATCGATGAGTATGAGGGTGGTGAAGAGCCTCGGATGCATCAAGGATAGATTGACAAGATTGTTTCCGCCCATACTATGCCCAACGCCGATCAATGGCCGCTTCATGTGCTTGCGAAATTGATTGATCATGAGAAAAAGATCCCTTGGGTGATCCATCCATGACGGATCATCACCCAGTTTACTCTCATTCAAGACGCCGGAATCACCTTGATGAGCGACGTCCGCGATCCAGATACTTCGAATGCGGATATTCTTTGCTTTGAGCCGTTCGTAGAGGTCGTCCCAGAGCGGCTCGTAGAGTTCCTTCGGGAAGCCATTGGCATGTGCGCCGATGATGGTCACGTCTCCCTCGTCCGTCTTGGTCTGATCTTTAGGTGTATATTGCTTGATGGCGAGATGGAGGACATCTTCCTGGTCGTCCGCGGTCGCTCGTGGGTATTCCCTTATGTGGCTGGTTGGCAGGGTGTGCTTGTGTATGCGAAAGTGAGCGGTGGACATGGCTGCAGTCGCCGGGCGCTTCTCTCACGTTCCTCGTAAATTGTCGGGCTGCGATGCTGATATCGAGTAGACAGAATTAGATGGCCTGTTGACACGCTCATGTCGTTTGACACGGTCCCGACGACTTGGCCGAGGCTACCTGCGGATTGCCGACAATTGACATGCTTCGGCAGTGAGGTATGGACATCACGACGAATCAATCTCCGTCCCGAAGCCTATCATCATCGACTAGGACTGACCGATGGACACACGACAATTGCTTGCAGTCGCAGGACAGAGTTTGATCGCTAACGACCTGAAGTTCCCACCATCTCACCCATCCTTTCCCCAATCGCGCAAAATGTACCCCACGTTGAACTTCACCTGTATAGCCGATGTCGTCCACACAGCTCTGCTGTGCTTCGCGGATCACGGCAAAGTAGATGTAATAATACTTCCATCAGCAGTCATCCTGCAACACTTTCTTCTCTTCTCCCGTTGACAAGCAATTCATCCCCGTACGCTATGGCAGAGACAACCCCGACCACCAATGGTCACTCCAACGCAAACGGCTTCCACAAGAATGGAGTGGCAAATCGACAGGACTACCTGGATCGCATCAACATCCCACTGAACGACGTACCAGCATACACGCCAAGTAAAAGACTAAGAATCGCCATCATAGGTGCTGGGTACTCAGGTATCAGCCACTACAGCAACAACATTTGACAACCCCACCAGCTAACCCGCGACTTTCCCTGCAGGCATGATGATGGCCCACAAGTTGCAGCACGAGCGCAAAGACTTGATGTCTCGCTTCATATCCGACTTCGTCATATACGAAGCCCGCACGACAGTTGGAGGCACTTGGGACGCCAATACATATCCAGGTGTTCGCTGCGACGTACCGAGTCACATCTATTGTTTTCCGTTTGAACCAAATCCAGAGTGGTCGCACTACTTCTCGACTGGCGATGAGATCCAGAGGTATTTCCAATCGACAGTGAGGAAGTGGAATTTAGATCAGCATGTGAAGTTTGACCACAGAGTCGAAGAGGCCACATGGGTGGAAGAGACATCCCAGTGGAAGCTGATGGTGCGCCATGGGAACGATACCTTCGAAGATGCGGTGGATATTCTCATCTCTGCGAGAGGTTTCTTATCAACCTGGAGGTGGCCGAACATACCTGGGATCCATGATTTCGCAGGCAAGAAAGTCCACTCGGCCGCATGGGATCACGACTATGACTACTCTCACAAGAGAATAGCAGTCATAGGGAATGGATCTTCGGGCATTCAGATCTTGCCAGAGATGGCCAAGCTGGAAGGGTCGCAAGTGGTTTCTTTCCAAAGAGGTCCTACGTGGGTTGTGGCAAGGCACCAGCCAGCAAAGCTCATGGGGAGGAACGATCCAGATCCAAATCCTCCCTACACAGATGAGGACAAGAGGCGGCTCCGCGATCCAGAAGAACTGAAGAAATACCGCAAGCTCATCCAGGGCAACACGAACAAAAACTTCAAGCTCTTCGTGAAGGACTCGCCGTATAACGCCGAGATGACAGAATTCGCGAGGGACCAGATGGCGAAAGCGCTGAACCACGACCCAGAGCTGTGCGAAAAGCTGATTCCGAAGTACGAGCTAGGATGTCGGCGAGTTACTCCAGGAAATGGGTACCTGGAGGCGTTTACGCAGCCGAATGTCTCGCTCACGAATAGCGTCATCACTCAAGTGAGCGAGGGCGGTATTCGCACTGAGGATGGGACTTTCTATCCTTTCGATGTGATCGTATGTGCTACCGGGTTCGACATTTCCCAGGTTCCAACCTTTCCGATCGTGGGTAGAGATGGGATCACGCTGGCCGAGAAGTGGAAAGATGAGCCCGAGAGCTATATATCTCTGGCTGCGGCAGACATGCCGAACTTGTTCTTCTTTACTGGACCTAATGCGACTGTCGGCCATGGATCCTTGATCTTCTCACTGAACTGGAGCGCCGAATGGATGATTCGATGGATCGAAAAGATGGCGGAAGAAGACATTGCTTCCATTGTGCCAAAGCAGGAAGTCGTCGACGAATTTGTCCGTTACGGAGACACAATCCACCAGACCTTGACTTGGACGGGAGGATGTCGCTCGTGGTACAAGGCCAACCGGGTCGATGGCCGGGTAACAGCCACTTTCGCCGGGAGCGCCATCTTGTATGAGAAGCTGGTTAATGGTCGCCTGCGTCCCGAGGACTTCGATATTCGTTATCGAAGCGCCAACAGATTTCGGTTCCTCGGCAACGGCTTCACCCAGTATGAATTGACCGAGGGAAATGACCTCAGCTATTATATTCCATAATGCATTGGCATAGGCGGTGGTGGATAAGATGGCACTGGCATTTGCGGTACTTGGAGCATCTCCGCTGTGACGTCCATCGAGTTCTGGGCTGCGGCGGCGGCGGCAGCCTCCCTTTGCGCTTTTCGCATTTTCCCGGTCTTCCTGCCATTCTCGGCCTTGCGACGTCTGGGTCCGTCCGGGTCGAAAAGTGCTGCAATCTTGTAGATTCGGTCACTATGAAGAATGAGCTGGGCCACCTCCCAGATGGACACAGTGCAACGTACCGTCCTACCACATTGTACTTTTTTCTCAAATAGTCGTAGAGCTGGTCCCTTGACATTTGCTCAATGCCACCAGTCTTGATCTCTTGCAGCAGCGCTTTGGCAATGGCACCCTCAGCAAGCTCCTCATCGCGCGCAGGATACCTCTTGAACAGTCCCATCTCTTTCCTCAGTATCGCTATCCGCGCCTTGCCAACCCAGAAGCCCTCTTCCTCCATCTTCTTGTATGTCTGGGCGTCGGTAAGGCGTAGTTCATGAAAGCAGTACGCTACACGTGCTCGCAACTCCTCCGAGTCAACGTACTTGTCTCGTTTCGTTTTGATCTTCCATTCGTGGAGGGTGCGGTGAAATGTGCTGACGCTGACTTTGATGCCGTGTTCTGTCTCGAGGTCCTTGAGTATTGCGGAATGATGCTTGCTGGCGTTCAAACGCTCCAGCAGGAACTCCTTGTGTGGAGCCAGGTCTACCTTACGGCGGCCGCCAGGCATCGTGACGGCGTGGCGACGAGCCGCGCTCTGTGTGGTGTGTATTGCGGAGAGGAAGTGGTGAGGAAAGCGAACGTGAAGTCCACGGGTGGTTGCTTTGGAAGCGTTCGCCCCGCATTTGATTGACATTGATTAAGACTAACATCACCCATCTCGTCTGCTTTCGCTCAAGACAGTCGCATCCACGATCCCATGGCGACAACGGATGCAGAGTCATCATTGGATGCACTGTCCCTCTCGGGCACGACATACGCTCCGTCGACATCGACGTATACCTCCGACCCGACCAAGTTCGCCTTTCCAGCCTACACCAGCTTCCCACCTTTCTACACCCTGCAACCAAACCTCACAACCCGAGCCCGTCAACTCGAGCTGTGGTCAAGTCTGATAACATCCTACTGTGCGCAACATAAGCTATTCAAGCTATCACTGTCTTCGCCTCCCTCCGATCTCTTCAACAACACTTCCATCAAGCGCTCTCTCAAACTCAACGATATCCGGACCGTGCTGGAGCACATGAGCCAACCTTCGACCGGACCTTTGATTGAATGGATCGCACCAGTGTCTCGTGGTGAGCAGAGCAATACGTGCTGGGTGTTCTGGCGCAGCTTGGGCGAGTGGGCGGATACGATCTACGACTGGTTGGATGAGACCGGGCAGAAAGGTGCTGTCTTGACGGTGTACGAATTGCGCGAAGGCGACGCGGTGAAGGGTAAAGAGTGGCAGGACATCGACGAAACTCTATTGAGAAAGATACTGGGAGTGCTTGTGAAGAGGGGGAAGTGTCAGATCTTTGGACAAGAAGAAAGCGCTGGTGTCAAGTTCTTCTGAGGAGAAAGCCCACTTCTATGTTCACGTCGATATGAGTGGAAAAGCTGCGGTTGGGCACAGAAGTCCATACAAGAGGGCGCGGAGCTCCACACCCTTCCAGAACAACCAGCGACAACCGAGTGCGAGGAGAGAAGCAGATAATGAATCTACGTCCGACAACGAGATCAGATCCCAAGTCACTCTATACGATGCAGTTGCAGGACGTGTCAACCGAGACGGCTTCATTCTCTCCAGCGACCAACAGCCTGCGGCACCAGACGAAGTGCTCTTCAGCCGAGCCAACGCTCCGGTCCGGTACGAAGAAACCGATACCTACTTTGCCCACCGCCACCTTCCATCTGATGTGAGGCTCCCAGACTCTGATCTTCTGAAGACTATCCATGCCTACGTATCTGATTTCTATGGCAGCGGCGCGTTGAAGAACTGCGACCTTGACTGGAGCAGTATGGACGAGACAGCACTGATGACGATGGGCATACTCCTCGAAGAAGCTGCGGCTGTCAAGCTAGGCGAGACCGGCGACTTGGCCTTTGTCGAGGGCGAGAAGAGACGATAGGCCAGCAGAATAGGAAGAAGCGTGGACTTTGACTTATTAGGAGCCGCAATGTTGGAAAGGTCTCCTAAGGGAAAGGTGATCTTGTTCATGCACGTGAGTATGTACATCAATGAGTACCAGAACACCACGCTAAAATCATTCGAGCACCAACCTGAGACTACCTCCTTCGATCATCATGATAGTCATCTTTGTCCCACCATCGCCGCCTGAACACCGGTCTCAACCACCATCGAAAGCCTGCAAATTCTTGTCAACATGTGTCTCTTCGCAAATGATCGATGCAATCAGCTCAACCAGAGCGTTGACTCATGGCCTGCTCCTACGAAAGTAGCCACTTGTCTTGGAATTGTACTTCCTGGCTCATCGCCGCGTTCAGCACCCAGTCTGAGCCCACCACTCTCGCTTGCAATCCTCGAGATGCTATGTCATCGTGGAACTTCTTCCACAGCTCGACCTCGGCCGGGCTAGTTCCGGATACCAGATACACGTAGTCGAAGTCGTCGTTCGCACCTTCTGGCGGCGGCGAAAACCGCACGTGCGAGCGGCCCGTGTACATGAATGCCTCGCCTCCATTGAGCCCGATGATGTCCTTGTACGTGTCGAACCCTCCGTTAACGTCCTTCGTCACGCAAATAGCCCAGTTCTTGAACAGCTTCCGTTTGTTCTTCTTGGCACGTTCGATGGCATCAACTAGGGTGAAACCCAGCCGATCTTCTGCGTCTCGGTCCTTGAGCATGGGAGGGTCATCAATGAGCTTCTTCTTACTGAGCGCAACATCGAGGAACGTGGTGTCGACTACCAGAGGCGCACTTGCGAGGGCGCAAACAAACTTCTTCGTCCGCAAAATCTTCGGTGCTACAAGAATGTCGACATCTTTGGGATCTTGTGTCAGGAGAATGCCCAGACTGCGTAGGGTAGCCTTGTCGCTAGCCTCCTTCTTGTCATTCTCGGCCCAGCGGCTGTCGCCCGTGATCATCATCCGGTACTCGATCGGTGGCAAGGTCGGCGAAGGGCCATGCTTTGCCTTCTTGGTTGGCTTGATATCTTTCGCAGTTGCGGGTTTCTGAGTCTCGCCATCACTGAGATCGCTACCCTCGGCGGTGACATTGTACTCTTCGCTCGGCCGCTTCTTAGAAGACCGTGCTGGTGCTGGAGATGCTGTTTGATCTGCACGACTGCCTCGTCGTCCGTCATGTACCACCCCGCCTTTGCGCTTGGTCTCCTTCTGGTACAGAGCAATATCAACTGCCTGCGTGTGCAAATTGTCCAAAGCCCTGTTCTTGGCCGCGCGACCGGTGCTGGTCGGAACAGGTGACTCGTTCTCCTTTTCGTCGTCCCCAACGGTGCGTGGGCTCGCCATGGACGCCCGAGATGGTCTGCCCCGTCCCTTTTTAGCCGTCCTCGGTGCTACGTCCTCGTCTACGTCCATTTCGTCGGCCTCGGCGACAGTGATTGGAATATCAGGCTCGTCGTCGCCAGCCGCGACGCCTTCGTCGATTGCACTCGAAGCTGGCACTGGCTTCCGCGGTGATTGCTTGGGCTTGACAGGAGAGCGTGGCTTTGGGTAATAGATCCTCTCCATATTCTTCATGTCCAGGGGCGTCGAACCAGCCACTTCGCCGAGGTTGGTTCTCGTCGGAAAGTGATGATATTTGGGGTTGGTCATGGTCTGCATCGTGGACTTTGCGTAGCTCTCTTCGAGCCACAGATGGTTCACAAGTTCGATGTTCCATTCCTGTGCAGCCTCACACTTCTCGCCAGTCTTGTGGGCGCTGACAAGATGTGTATTGTCTTGTTTCATTGTCTTTGTGTATTCCGCGCCGCAGGCTCGAATCAGATTCTCCACGTAGGTGCGAGCATCGCCAGCATAGTTGGACAGACTGATCCTCAGGTTCTCGAAGCCCTTAATACCGCGTCTCGGCACCGGGTAGTGGAACAGCTTTGAGCGTGGGCTGGTGTATCTGTTGCGATTGATGATGTGGTAGAGCCACGCTAGATTGCCCACCTCAATTCCAGCGCGTGACGCAGCTACATAGTCTTCGCCGTCTCTAAATTGGCCGATGTAGTAGTCGGCCTTGCTCACGTCTTTGGTGATAGTGCCGCCTCCATAGTCGATGAGCTTGACCAAAGTCGCGTATAAGCGGTCCGAAATCTCGAGGTCTTCAGCCAGGAAGATTTTCTTGGACATGAAGGCGTTGAGGTTCTTGCGAGATTCCGATGGACTCGGCGGTGGCGTTGATTCGGGGAGCTCAGATGGCGTTGCAGTCACTGCACCTTCAAGATTGGCTGAGGAAGTGGGTTTCACATGCGTGTTGTTTCCCTTTCGAAGAATCTCAGGATCTGGGAATTGATACGGCTTTTCGCTGATCCTCTTGCCCAGTCGCAAACAGTCGTCGAACCAATGAGGCAGCACCATCTTGGCATTCAGTGACTTGTCCATAGCAAGCCGACATTTGTCGTTATCCGTATCTGTAGTGACAATGTGCGTGACCAATTTGGTCAAAGGGTATGTATGATGGCCTCCCAAGGCGACAACGCCAGCTATTATGGCCTCGGCATCTCCATCGGGAAGGTCAGCACAAGTGAGTGTGATTTCACCAAAATACTGGCTGGGATCAGGACTGTGTTGTCGCGTAAGAGCCCGCTTTCTCTTGCGAAGACTCATGGAGACCCATGACGGCTTCACGACTGCTATGCCGAGCGCGATCGCGCGTTCATAGTGTGGGAATTCGATGTGAGTCGAGACAATGTGTGTGATGTTCTCGATATCGTCGATTTGGTGGTCACTGGCGCGCAGAGGTACGTGTCGTCCGCCGCACGATTCGAGTGATTCGCGTATTTCGCGGATGTGGTCGTCGTCGAAGTCGTCGCTGGGAATGAGGGTAAATACAACGTCCTCGAAGAGATCGCCGCGGTTCGCATCGTCATCCATGGTGGTGGCGATGTCGTTGAGAAGATTGTTCGGAGGGGCTGGTGGGTGGGTGTCGGGAGGGAAAAGCAAGCCGCAAGGACGACGCGAAGTACATCGCGAGGCAACCACGCTAATTAGCCGAGACACGTGACTCTCAAAGAGGGGACAAATCGGAAGGCAACAAAGAACTGAAAGTTACAATTGTTCAACATCCTTCTCGATTCGTTTCGTTACGATCTAGGTTTAACATCTGGAAGTGTCCGATCTACAACTCGACTTGAGCAGAAGCTGAGCCTAAGTCGGCTTTCCAGAGACCTGCAGCATGCTCCCGCCTGCACTGCGAGCAGACAGCGCTTTAAATCCACGATGGTGGATTGAGTCGGCCGGGGGTTTGGGCTTGCATTGAGTGTTCCAGATGTGCCTTCCAGAGCCGCGCATAGATGGACTGGCTTCTTCGGAGAGCCTCATAACATGATCTTCGTGACAAGTCTGAGGTCTCTCTCATTCCTCGACCTTCAGCTGCCTCAGACTCTCCACGGCATCCTCGCCTTCTTCGTCTTCGTCAAGAGTCTTGCCGGCTAGACCTTGTTCCCAGAGCTGCTTTCCAGACAGCTTTTTCTCCTCCTTTCCGCCCTTTTTCTTCTTGTCTTCAGCTTCCTGTTCGGCTTGCCGTCGCGCAGCTTCCTCCTCCATTTCCTTCCTAAACTTGTCCCGCCAAGCCAGAAATGTCTCTCTCGTGACCTTGGTCCCCTCGAACTTCCTGTTCTCTTCCTCTTCTGCTTTTCGTGCCTCAGCTTCTTTTACAGCCTCTACAGCCTGCTCCCTTTCACTAATGAGCTGCTCGGCGGCATCTTTCAATGCGCTCACCAACGTGAACACCATAGCCATGCCCATGCTCTCCTCTATGGTGGGTTGAAGTGCCTCCAGTAGCTGTGTCTTGTCTTCCTGGACGTCAAAGTGCTCATGTTTTACCGCATTTGGTGGCTGTGTGATGTCCAAGAAAGGCGCCTCGTCAGGGTACGCTTCTGGATACCGTACGTTGAGTATAACAACCGGGTCCTCAGTCTCTTCTCCATACTCCTTGGGCGCTTCCACAACGATCGATATTCGGTATTCGGTGTCAGAGATGTCTTGGATTTCATCGGGGAAGATTGAGTCAAGCACCTCGCGCTCCTCTTTCTGCTCCTCTTTTCCCATGATTGCGGCTATTGCGACTTTGCTCGCGTCAATGTCGCTGGTACGTTGTGGGCCGGCTCCGAACCTGGGGAGCTTGTGCTAGTAATGCCAGCATCGAAGTATCCAGCGTCATCGAACGATGAAAGTGGTTGTCACTCCAATCTCCAACTTGAAGTGCGGCCTGAGGTGTCGAGCGTCGCGCGGGAGCAGCCGCAACTGGCCGAGCTTAGCTGAAAAACATTGGAGACTTCGAAAGTCTACAAAATTTCCGGCACGCCCAATACGCCCACTCGTCCTGACTACCGTGACATGGCCAAGACAAAGAGATCGACAAATCACAGCCAGAAACAAAACAAGAACAAAATGGCCAACGGAAAGTCGACTCCTTCACCAGAACAGCTTTACGCGTCCGCACTGGAATTGGTCGAACAGTCTCAGCCAGAGGAGGCACTCAGGATTGCAAAGCAACTTTGGTCTCAGGTGCAAGGCCGGCCGGCCGCCGAAGCACTTCCCGCCGTCAACTTGCTTGGAGAGATTAGCATAGAGCTGGGCGCGGTTGAGTCGGCTCGTGGTTACTTTGAACAGGCCGTGCAACTTGACCCCGAGGGCAAGGTGCCAGAGGCTCTCGGTGGCGGCGCCGAGAAGTTCCTATGGCTTGCACAACTCTGCGAGGAGGGTGGTAAGCAGAGTGTTGCATGGTTTGAGAAGGGCGCCAAGGCTTTGCAGCACGAGATCGAGGCCATTGAAACTGGTCAGGTCCCGGGCTTAAGCCATGAGCAAGTCCTCATGATACGTGTCGACAAGAAGCGCAAGCTGGCCAACGCGCTGTGCGGCATCGTAGAGGTCTACATGACGGACTTGTCGTGGGAAGATGATGCCGAAGCCCGTTGCGAGAACTTGATCACAGAAGCAATGAGCGTGGAGGACGAGACTAGTCCTGAGGTGCTGCAGACTTTGGCGTCTGTGCGATTGTCACAAGAGCGAAAAGAAGATGCCCGATCCGCGCTGAAGCGATCCCTCGCAACGTGGATAGACTTAGAACCGGAGGATCCAGCTGTGCCTGACTTCGCCACCAAGATCTCGCTGTCGCGATTGCTGATGGAGGCAGAGCTGGAGACAGAGGCGATGACCGTCTTAGATCGGCTGATACAGGAGGATGACCAGAGTGTTGAGGCGTGGTACTTGGGTGGCTGGTGCCAACACCTGATTGCTGAACACAAAGACAACGCCGTCTTGAAGGACGACTCAGCTATGGACACTGGAGCAGAAGGCCAGGCATCGGCGAATCAAGAGCGAATGCAACGGGCGCTAAAGGGCAGCCGTCGGTGGCTCAACACTTCTCTGAAGCTGTACAAGCAGCAGGAGTACGAAGACGAGAGGCTTTTCGAGCATGCCAAGGAGCTCGTCGCTAAGTTGGACGCGGTACTGGGCCCGGAAGACGCGCAAGCCGAAGGTGGAGATGAGGAAGGATGGGACGATGAGTGGGAGGGTATCGCAGAGGACGACGAAGAAGACGACGATGAGGACCAACAAATGGAGGATTCTTGAGAGACCAGTCCGATCGATGTCTCGATGTCGGGGTGCCGTCCTGTAAGGAAACATCCCTTTCTTGGCGACATGACCTGTGCCGGCGTCCAACCTACGCTTCTTCCGCCTGTAAGCGCCATCGTGACGCTCAAGTCTTCCGTACGCACACATCATCAGACTCCTGTCGACCTCGAGGCACACGACATGAAAAAGCTCTCCACAGCCGCAGACTTTCGGCGCGGCCGCCACACGCGCAAAATCCTCCTAGTCAACCTTGTTTCGTGCAGCTCCTTCGGAAGTTTATCCAGACTTGAGACGACGAACGGTAGCAAAGAGTGGTAAGCTGGACGGCGTCGCCTGCGGATACGCCATTAGGCGGTATGAAAGGACGGTTTGGAGACGAAAGTTCGAGACTACCAGACATCGAGTCTGTGGGGTCAGCCTTTCGCTGTACGACTTCGACGTTGGAAGAGGCGTGTGTCAGTGCGGCTGCCCGTGGGCGACGAAAGCAGATCTCTGCTGCAGTGGCTGCATTCGACGACTCCGATTAATGTCCGACATGGTGCACAGAAAAATTGATGGAATTCGATGCTCGGTACCCAATCATTTTCCTTTTCTCCTCTCAGCAGAATCTTGCGTACAGTAACTGCAGCCGGCACCCGAAGCCATATCCGTCGCTGTTGAAGCGAAGTGCTACCTGTTGGAACGAGCGCCACCCTCTACAGAACTTGAGACGCGGTGTGGTCGCACAGGCTGTGATGCATCCAGGCTAGCGTTGATTCTGCTATGCACCATGCATTGCGTTCTTCTCGGTAGCAACCGAAGTTCCCTGCCTGCAGCCACCTGGGAGATGATGGGTGTTGGTTGAGTGGCTAAGGTCTGCGGCGCGGTCGCTCCGTCCTCACGAGAAGAGCGAGCCTCACGGTCCTTAATGCAACGCAAGCTGCAGACGTCCTGCTGTGAGATTAGCGTTTGGGCTGGCCTGCAGGTACAGCTCATGACGCTAGGAGCACGCCCACGCCGCTCCCATTGCACGCTACCTTTTGCGTGTGCACGATCACAGTACATGCTAGTTCGGCCCTGAGACCGCGAGCGGTCCGGCCTAGCTGGCGGGCATCTGCGATCGGTCGGGGTGGTGGGCATGTGCAAGCTCAAACGCCAGAGGGCGCGCCCCAAGCGCCTAGCCGTTGGGTCGAACATGCAGGCATCCGGACGGGTGTGCTCAGGTCACGCTGCGTGCGTTCGCAGATGGTACGCAGGTACTCTGCAATCATAGTACTGCATCCGGCCGGGGTGTGAGAGGTGCGAGATGAGCTGCAAGGCTGGGGATTGGATGGCCAGGCGTCGGTTTCAGCGAGCGCAGAGAGCTAGCGTGAGGAATGCATCTCGACAGCTTCTCGGGCCTGGTGTAACAAACAAATGCGCGCACGCAAGAGGTCGACAGCACCCCAAGAATCACGCTGGACATCCCTGCACTGTCAAGCTCCGCCGTTCATATGACTACTGCACGTCAACGGCGCCGCGAGCTAGCGGCATCCGTGGATCGCCAGGCACATGCGACATTAGACTGCTGCCCACCACAGACAGACGTACACACAGGCAAAGCTCCGACTGAGCAAGCAGGAGGGCGTGCATGCCAGCATCGGGCCTAGTGTGTCCCACACGGTGGGAGTGGCGCGGTGCGCGGTGCTTCCAAGCTGATGACCGTTTGGGAAATGATGGATCGTGGAGAGGCGCCAGCTGCCATCACCACTGAGCTACTACTGCTGCTGCCACAGTCTGCGGTCAGGGAAGGGCGACGTCTATATCTCGCTGCAGAGGCCCTTCGCTATGCTCCCAGCGAGGTCGTGCAAAGTCGTCGGCTTCCGGAAGCGGCCATCTGAGACTCCCTCTGGGCCTGGGCTCAAGACAACCAACGCATGCGGTGAACTGGGTCGGCCGTCTTCAGCAGCGAGCAATCTTGTCTGCATTATCCCATCAGCATTGCAGTATTGCTACAAGTATCTTACCTGTTCGCTTACACAAAGGAGCTTGTGTGACTTCTTCCTGACTTCCTTTCTGTCTCTGCCTGCTCAAGAGCTTCTTTGGCCTCCCGAGACAAAGCCGTCGTCCGACAACGACTATACCAAAGGACCATCCTGAAGCACTCGGCGACCATTGCAAAGATCAACAAGGGCACCATTGAGCGGGCGCGCAGCAGCAAAGAACGGCAATCCACACGTCGGCGGAACGTGAACAAAGTGCATCTGCAGCAGCCAGACCAAACCACAGGTATTGCCACTCCTCCCCCTGATCCCACCTGCGCAAGTTCATGCACGTGTGCGTGCTAGACAAACCTGCGGGAAGGCAGCCAGCAGCAGCAATGACAACCCATGCTTACAAGACATGCAGACGACCGGCCACGGTCTTCTTCAAGAGGCCTTTTAATCTCCTTGTCAATTCGGCAACCCGCCATCCAGTCTTAGGTCTCACGATCCGACTGATTCCCGACAATGACTTCCACTGCCATTGTTCAACAAGGGCCGTCTCCTGAAGAGGACTACGGCCTTGACGCGATCGCAAAGCACAATGCTGCCACCTCCACCGAGCACTTTCCGTCTTACCAAGAAGACACCAGGGGCCTGGGAATCTACGTGAGTCGACCTCATCCGCGCCTGCTATTGATGTGTACTGACCTCCTTCCAGCAAGATGAGTACGCTCCAGTGTACCAGGACGAGCAGTCGTACGTCCACAACCCGCCAACTCCAAGATCCAACACGGCCAGCGATGGCATCCGCACCCGCAGTGGTCGCTCCACTCGCCGAACCGACTCTCCCTTCAGCACCAGCAAGTCCAGAGTCTCCAAGTCCCCAGCGCCACCCCGCAAGCGCGAGAAGAAGAGCAAAGTCGACAAGTCCAAGC
The DNA here is from genome assembly GCA_002786045.1 of Zasmidium angulare. NCBI lineage: Eukaryota > Fungi > Ascomycota > Dothideomycetes > Mycosphaerellales > Mycosphaerellaceae > Zasmidium > Zasmidium angulare. The sequence continues at coordinate 249,513 of NHNX01000003.1, forward strand.
TGCCGAAGCTCACCGCGCCCTTGTCCGTCTTGACCAAAGACATGGCCATCCCCGTCAAAGACATTGGCGCACACGTCAACCGCTCCGTGGAGGATCGCCTGAAGGAGAAAGAGAAGAACAACGGATACATCACTCGTCCGATGAACTCCTTCATGCTGTACCGGTCTGCGTACTCGGAGCGAACCAAGGCGTGGTGTGCCCAGAACAACCATCAGATCGTCTCGTCCGTCTCTGGAGAGAGCTGGCCAATGGAGCCAGATGAGATCCGCAACCAGTTCGACGAGTGGGCCAAGATCGAAAGGCAGCACCACCAAGAGGCGCATCCCAACTACAAGTTCTCGCCCAGCAAGTCGACCAACAAGCGTCGCAAAGAGGAAATGTCCGAAGATGGTGAGCCCAGCGACCTCGACGTCGATCCAGATGGTGAATACCGCGGCGGCAGCAGGAACGTGCGGCAAAGGCGACACGACCGCGCTGAGGCTGCGTACCTTCCCAGCAACGTCGGCTTCGACTCGCACCCCTATTACGGCCACCAAGTCAGCGGGTACGAGCAATCGCACTTCCAATACGCCAACCCAGGCCGTCCCCTCCCCTCCAACGTCGCCTTCGACCACAACGGCCTCCCCTACAACCCCCAGACCAACACGTACATCCAGACCAGCATGCGCCAGCAGCCCTCGCAATACCAAACCTACCTCCACGAGATGCCTGCCACGCGCGTGCCTACCCCCGGCTCCCTCAACGGCGCGGCGGCCGCCCAACAATCTCTTGGCGGCTACGGTCTCCCTGGCGGCCAACAAATGGCCCCAGCAGAAGACCTCTTCACCTCCTCCCGCACCAGCACGCCCATGCAGCACTATCAGCAATACGGACAGCCCGTCTACCCGCAATACCACGGCCAGTACCCTCCGCAACAGCAGCAGCAGACGTACCAACCCACGCAGCAGTACGAGCACGCGCAGTACTTGCAGCAGCAGTCGCAGCCGCAAGCCGCCATCGATCCTTCCCTGGAAGCGGCCATGGCGGCTTCGGTGGCGAGTGGTGGTGCTGGTGGTGGAGGGCAGAGTCATTTCGATGATGCATTGGGAGATTTCGATGGGATGAGGGGGTTTTATGAGGGAAGTGGGACGAGTCCGGTGGATGTGAATGCGACTTTGGCGCCGACTTGGAGTCCATCGGAAGAATTGGGTTGAAGTGTGGTGGTGAGATCGTGATGAGGGCGATGGTGACGCTGAGACGGTGGACGAATATCAACTTGTAATGTCGCAACGCTGCTGCTATTATGTCTTCGAGAATTGCGAGTTTCGTGTTGATAGCTTCTCTCGTATCGTTTCTTCAGCTGCTGAGACTGTCAACCAGAGGTTTGGGTGAAAAGTGTCCATACCTGAGGCCAACCTTCCGGGTTTCAGACTATTCGATCAACAGAGTGCTGTAGGCATGCCCTAGATGACATACACAGTCCAGCACACCTTCCACGCCCAGACACATGTAGCAAACAAATCTCGTGCTGAGAGTGTTACACTCGGGCATCCCCAGCCCGTGTACTACCACCAAGTCGGCACACTCACGCTTCCTTCGCTGACACCTGCAGACTCATAGATCGAGTGGTCCACGGCGAACGATTACAGATCGAAAGAAGCCTTCACGGTATGGTCGGAGGGAAGTCTTCGTGAGAAAGGGGAGAGTTGACGTCTCTTGACGCGGCAAGGATCCGAATCCTTCCGCAACTCTATCCTCGACATCTCCCTGTCAAAAGCGCGCTCGAGCCACGACTTCACCTGTGGTACCACGCCATCTGGTTCTCGCTCGAGTGATTGGCACCTGTTGAGTCAAGCAAGCATATCGAAGTGTAATGGGGAGTTAGGGATGGTTCGATGATGACAGTGTTCGTGTCTCTCCGCACACAAGGTATCCATTTCATAAGACCTACTATCCACCTCAGTCTTCAACAAGAGATTATGTGGTTGGTATGCACACGCCTCGTTCCGAGTGGTATCGAACTCAGCCTGGAAGACAACAATATCAACTCTCCACAATGAATCGTACACGCCCAAAAGCAATCCTTCTCGGTGACATGCTGCCAGTGATGAGAACTTTCAAATCGAATAGCCAATAAAGAACCATATGGCACCGCCGTTCTTGGTGATGGTCGACTGGCCACTTTCGTATGCTTGAACAGATAAGAAGAAGACTCGTGCCTGCCGAAATATAATGCTGCTGGTCTCTGTCCAAATGCAAGATAGACAATATGCACATCATTTTGGGTCGTCCTCGTTATCGTCTGATCGGTCGTGTTCTCGGTCCGCTATGCGATCACGCAAATGGATGCATGAGTCAGCTGGCGGCTGTCTCGTCCTGTGTTGTTTGAGGTGCAAAGTCTCTTCCCTCTCCATCGCCACCAATCTTCATGTCGACCTCGTCTGCCGCGACTGCTGCTGCTGGCACTGTAGGCGCCGAGGGCTTGCTGAAAACTGGTCCGGAATAGCTGACCTTATCTGCCTCGGTGACAGCTGTAGCGCTCGAGTTGACAGCTGTGTTGACGGCGGTCTCTTGGCTGATAGTAGAAAAATACTGGTCGCTGGTCTCGTTCACGCCATCGAGTCCGTGTGGGCTGCTCCCTCCACTGAACGGAACATGTGGGGCGATGCCAGCACTACCTACCTCATCGTTGTTGACGACTGGTACGTGTGGATGGTTAAGCGCCCCTTCTGTTATTCGGACGGCGGTCGAAGGCATCTGGCGTTTCGACAATCTCTTTTCGGGGAGCTGCAGGTCAGACGGACCTATGAGAGAGTTACGGCGAAGTGCTTCGAGCTGTGCGGAAGGATCCTATTACACGATGATTGTGATTAGCTTGAGATTCCCGAGTCGTTTGACATCCAACATGCTAAGCATTGAGTGCCAGGTAAGTGGCCGTCAGTAGATCAGAACGCGTCGAGCATAGCTTCAAAGGAGGGCGCGATGGTGGTGATAACAGGGGAGGAGAGCTTCGCGCGCACGACGAAACCGCAATTAGGACATACCCAGTCCGCCTGATCTGGCACCCCTTCTGCGGGTGGCAAATCCCCTGCCTCATCACGCTCTTCACCCCAGAAGTTCTGTCTCCTTCGTGGTGCAGGTGTAACTGGCAGAGAGGGCCTTTCCACAGATGTGGGGAAGTCAGTCAGAATGAGACTTTCTCGTCTCCTGGTGACTGCTGCAACAAGGTCATCGGGATCCGGCTCATTTGATGGCGAAAGAACATGCTGGTCGCCGGTCGAAGGGACATTCTCCTGGACGATCTGAACCTTGCCACGGTTCTTCTGGAAAGATGTCAGTGCCCGGACGTAGTCTTCAATTCCGCTGACGTCGTCCCAGGCGTTCTTGTTCGAACTGAAAGCAGCCCAGGGATCAGCATCGTTAATCTTGATGGTGGGTGTTAGCGGTTCGAGCTTGTTGTCAGATGTAACTTCCAGTTCGTCCGCATATGGTTCAGACTCAGGCTCCAGTCGTGGTGGCGGTGGAAGTGGCTCGTCCTCGACGAACTTCCGCGATGGGCGAGGGCCTTCGCGCTCCTCCCAGGGGAATATGGGCTTGGGTCTCTCTTCTACCTTGGGCTTATCCGGCACCGTGTACCACATATCTTTGGGCGGCTCGGGGTACGATTGTGGAGGTCGGAATGGCTTGGGATCTGCACTGAACTCGTATGTCTGCGTAGGGAAATTGGCAGCTTCGGGTTTCGACTCAACTGGTGGGGCCCCCCTCGTTGCATCCCATTCCATATGTGGTGCTGAAAAGCGTCGCTGCTCGACGACGGGGTGAGGTTCTACGTGACCTGAAGTGCCTTGATCTGTGAATCTGCCTGGGTCTCCGATTAGCGCTGTCGAGCTTTCACCCGAAGGCTGATTCGAGACGTTGTGTTCTTCATATGGTTGATGATAGTGTATATCATGCTGTGGAAGTTGGTGAGGTGGTGGTGCAGGCTGCGTAGTTGCAACTGGGTAGCCCATGGCAGAGTAGCTCTCACTTGGTTTCTGTGCGGTGGCTTGGTTGTCCTGCACGTAAGATGCGAGCGGGTTCCTCTGCCCATGTATGTAGTCGTTGGTCTGTGTTGACAGTTCAGTCTTGCACACACACCGCAGCAGGACCAAGCCACTTACCGAGACGTTGAAATGTCTATCATAGACGGCCCACCACCTACTGAGCATCTCTTGAAAGGCATTGGGCATAGCAGGCGTCGACCGCCCACGCTGCCAGGGTTTCTCGCTACCGATGAAGTGTACCAGACTAATATCTCTCTTGAAATATCGATAGGCCGGCTCGTATTGGTAGTTCGCACTCGGCGTGGTGTTGTACGTGAAGCTCAACCTCTTCCATGGACGATGCTCGTAATACTGGTTGAGCAGGCCCTGATCTGCGCCATCAAAGCTGTCTCCAGCATTTGCCAAACCTCTCAATGCATGATAATCGCCCATGTGTGGGGATATCACCATGACGCCGGTATTGAATGCATCCGGCCAGCCAACATCTGGGGCAGCGGCAAAGGATTCTGTGGTGTCAAACAACTCTTCGGGCGCACGCAGCGCGACCACGTCGGCATCGATGTAAACGATCTTGCGGAATTGGACTTGACGCCACAGCTCGATCTTGGTGAAGGTGTAGAGGAGGTCGGGTCGATTCATGAGGTAGAGGTTGGCGGGATTGGGGTTGCCGATGCGGTCGATAGGAATGACATAGTTGTATAGCGACTGTGTGTGGACATTGCTCAGCCTGAGAGTGTTTCATGTCGAGTCAAGGGTGGTGGGGTTGAGTACCTGGAGTTCCTCGATGCTGCTGGCTCGCAGGCCATCTTGCACGATCAGACAGGCGAGCTTCTTGTTGGTGCCGGAATCGCGTAACGAGTGTGCGAGGACTGCGGCGCCTGTGAAGAGAAGGGGTCAGAAGCGTGTAGGTGGGCATGAGTGGGTGTTGGTGGAGGACCTGGGAGATATGCATCGTTCATCACAAGCTGCGAGCTGTGAGCCATTGGCCTGGCGGTGTCGCAGCATCATGAGCCATACCGTGCAGTAGACATCCTCCTCGCCCGCCATGTTGGCTGCCAGTGCCAGGAAGGCAGCGCCAGGAAGGAGGGTCAATGGCTCGCGAGCACGATCGGAGGGTTGTTTGGACTATACGGCACTTGGCGCTCAGACCGCTCTCGCTTCGGCCATGTCGTGTCGTATCGGCGGCGGCAACGGAGTGCTGCAGACCTTCCCGTCGGAGAGGAGGAAGGAGGCAATCACAAGACTCCAAGAGCTGAAGAGCAACCTCCCAACAAACAGGTAGTCGGGTGTGATTTGGTTTGGTTGAGCGGGCGAGATTAATGAAATAATTGAGCTGGCTGGGGCTGCTGCCATGACGGCCGCCACACCTCGCCCAAGCTTCAGCAATGGCCAACGCAACCTGACGAAATGCCCCACTCACATGCCAGTCCTCCGCTTGTTCCTTCTCCAGATCTTCACCCTGGATACCTCCATCCGCTGCTCTTGTGACCAAGCCCCGCAGTGATAATCATCATTAATTGATGCTAGCCATGCACCATGCCTGTCTGTCCTCGTGTCCTCTTCCCTCTCATCAACGCCATTCCAGGGGGTTCGGTAACACGCGAGCTGCGAACAAGGGAAGCTCTCAAGCAATATGGGCGACGTCCTCTCGCTAAATGTGTCCAGAGTGACGGCCTACATTATACCTGTGGCGTAGGGTACGTATAAGAAAGCATTGACAGAGCAGGCCATCGAGTAAATTATCCGCACGATCACAAAGACTCCTCCATCTGGATCAAGTGGACAGGTCTTGACGCGTAGAAGAACCAGGAAACAAGCTTCGTGACTGCAGACATCGCACAGAGACTTATAGGTCTTTGCGGCTTCTGTCCCCTTGCCATCGCTGCCAGAAGCCCAACAACCTTATGTCGGACGTCAACCAGGTCAGCGGTAGTATGCTGGATCCCGAAGATCTTCAGTTCTCAGTCCCATGCGTTGGGTGGAGCCAGCCTGCGGTCACGGCTAAGAGCCCCATAATAAGCCTGATACCACTGATCTCCTATCGACTTCACCTCTCCCTCACACCTCGCATAGATCGCTCCAGCCTCAAAACTCCTCGTTCAACGCATCTTAACGCGCTGCGGTCTATACAATCTCGAATCGACAAGCTCGCGTGCCAGATGATGAAGTGTCTTGCGACCTATCACACGCTTGCCGGAGACAATGGAGACTTTCGAGAACGGCAGTGCTGACAGGTTCCTGCAACATGCCACACGGTGAGACCCAAGACTATTCAATGTGTTGTGTATCCTTCTTCTTCTTCATTTCTTCACTTCCTCCGTCTCGTTTGTACCTGCAGTGTTGGTTCAGCTTTGTGGATCTGCATAATGTCAGGAGGTCTAGGGAACAGGGTGTGCATCGTTGGCGCTGGGGCATCCGGTCTCACAGCCACGAAATGCCTTGCCGAAGAAGGCTACGACGTTACGACTTTTGAGCGAAACGGCCATGTTGGAGGTCTTTGGCATTACACCACGGATCCAACCCAGACGACCTGCTTACCTGGAACGAAAATCAATGTGTCCAAACAAGCAGTAAGATGTTGAAACATCCTGCACAGAGTGTCGAACTGACATGTCTCAGACGTCATTCTCCGATTTTCCCATGCCAGACAGTGAGTATACCACATCCCGAACTTGACATGACGGCATTTGTTGAGTATTCGAAGCTATCAAGGAGACACATCCCTCGGCAAAGGAGCTAGAAGAGTATCTGGAATCCTATGCAGAGTTCTTCGGCGTCAGACGTCACATTCGATTCTCAACTGAGGTCCTGGGACTCCGGAGAGACAAAGGAAATGACAAATGGCTTGTGACAACTAAGCCAAGGGGTCAAGAGGATGCACAACAACAGACGCATGCCTTTGACCGAGTCATCATCTCGACAGGGTCAGTCTTCATATCTAACGTACTTGCTGCTTGTAGAAATGCTTCAGATCTTTAACACGTACCAGACCACACTCCAAACCCAGCTGGCCGGCTCTCAACGGCAAAGAGCACTTCAGAGGCGAATTGATCCACTCACAAGCCTTTAAAGACCCAGACAGGTATGCCGGCAGGACTGTTATGGTTCTAGGCATAAGCAGCACGGCCTCTGATAGTGTCGAATTTCTACGACAAGCAGGAGCGAAGAAGATATACATCTCGCATCGTCGGTCCATCGCCCTTGTAAGTCTTCCACCGTGGTAGAGAGACTCCCAGAACTGAACCCTTGCAGATGCCACGGATCATTCGAGGCAAAGCGATGGACCATGGCCTTACTCGTCGAGTTGGCGTTACCATGGAGACGATGCGAATGATCTCGCCGGCACTGTTCGCGTTTGTACTGGGCCAAATGCTGGCTTCGATGCAAAGAAGCACATGGCCAAAGCTACATGAGCATCCCGCCTTCGGTCCTACGAGACTCAGGCCACAGCCTCTCTCATCGATTCCGAACGTAACAGACAATCTTCCCACCAACCTCATGGAGGGCCACGCGGAGTCCGTACAAGCCATTGATCACTTTAGCGGTGCGAATTCAGTCACCCTCACAGATGGAACGACACTACACGATATCGATGCGGTGATATGCGCGACCGGTACCTCGTTCGACATCTCCGCCCTTCTTCAACCCGGAGACGACCCTACAAATCCCAGTCTGGCGCCTGAGCTGTTCCGCAAAATCAGATCCTCAAAGTACTACTCTGCAGGCCGTCCGGCGACTTGGCTCTATCGTAACATGCTCTCGATACAAAATCCGCACTCTTTGGCGTTCTTGGGTCATCTCATCTATCGAGGAGCATGGTTCCCGTCTGCTGAGAAGATCTCGATGGCACTTGCCCAGCTGTGGAAAGGAACTTACCCAATGCCATCGCAGACTGAGGTACGAAGCAGAACCCAACTTTGGAACATGGTTATGTTAACCTTGCATAGATGGAGCGCAACGCAACAAAGCACTTCCAATACCTGATCGCTGAGCTGAGCAAGGGCTTCATCAGTCACGCAGGCTTCTCTCACGAACTCGACCACGACCGATGGCTAAACGCAGTAGCAGGTACAGAAGTGTACGAACGCACAGGATGGGGCTGGCAAGGGTGGAAGTTCTGGTGGAATGACCGTGAGATGTACAAGATGCTCATGGACGGTGTGAACACGCCTTTTGCGTCGAGGCTGTTTGTTACGGAAAGGGGACGCAAGTCTTGGCCAGGGGCTCGCGAGGTGATTGTCAAGGCGAATAGAGGTATGTGTGAAGCGTTTCCTAGGCTGTGTAATGAGTTGACTAACGTGTATTAACTTGTTGCAGAGGTCGATGAGCTAGGTGAGAGGTGGAAGAGGGAACAGGAGTTGCTAAAGAGGAACGAGAAGAATACATAGGAGTACAATAATACTAGCGGTTGGTACTAGTCGTCGCCGACAGATTAGACTTGTTATAGACCCACAGATTTATATGTTCGAAGTGCATCCGCTCGAGATGATCATGGAGCTCGACGGGCTTGCGGTAAAGAGTAGGTATCATTTACCCCTGAATCTGTCGAGCATTGTGCTAACGTACATTGTCTTGCAACAACCATTAGTGACGGCTCTCTGGGTGATCATCCAGACAAGTTGACGAAGGCCGGCTTTGAGTCAGCTCTCAAAGAACATCTGGGCCCGGACTATCCTGTCTACAAGGACGGTGCCGAAGCCATGGCAACATCGCAGTGTATCTGGACCGGATACAGACGCAGCATGTTTGCAAGCAAGTTAGAATGCTAAGATCGTCTTGAGGGGAACATATAAGCAAGACGAAGCGAGGCGACCGGCGGCAGAAACTGCACATGTGCACTGGTGAGATTTAGCTTCATCACATGCCACGCTAGCCTGAAGCTTAAGAGACAGTCTCCCGCTTGGCTGCCGCAAATAAACTCTGCCATGTCCCTCCATGATACGAAAGACCAACATTTTCTTTTACTGGTCCTTTGCTCTACGGCGGGAAGATGCGTTACTCAGCCGGCGAGTAGGCTCCAGAATGATCTTGCCACTTCGCAAGCGGGATGTATGCTCGAACAAAAGGTCTGTTTCCCGCTTGTCCATGTCCCGCATGATGATGAGATAGTCCGGATCACTCTGTAGGCGCATTTAGTATTGCTAGAAGCCATATGCAGCGCGTGGTTATGGACTTACACCATCGTACTTCCAGGGTAGGTCGTAGTCTGATCAAGAATTAGTGCTCAGACAAGCTAGAGAATCGCAGCAGTAGACTCACACTTCAAAGTATCAATTTCGATGTATTGGCGATGGATTTTAGGGTAGACTGGTGCTCGATAAGACTGGTCTTGGTCTGCTGAGATAGCAGCGGTTCCGAATTTCTTTGCTCCCTCCTCGTTGAGCATGGTGTCGACTTGCTCCTCGGAGTATCCGACGTCTTGGAGTCGTTTCCGCATTTCCGCTTGGAGCTTCTTCTCAGCATATTTCTCTTCGAGCTCCTTTTCCTCGCGCTGTTCTCTTTGCTTCTGCAGGAACTCTTGATACTTGCGCTCCTCTTCTCGCGCCTTTTCACTCTGCTTGAAGGCCAATTTTTGCTGCCCGATAGTGTCCCGCTCCATCCTTTCCCCGAGCTCGGAAGCTAGCTCTTCGTCTTCCAATCTATCAGTCCGTTCTCGCACTTGATCTTCGTGTCCTTCTGCTTCGGAGGATCCCATCATCTCTTGCGAGAGCTGATCGCCCAACCTGCGCCTGGTGGGACTGCGACCACGACTTGAAGGCTGTGGATCATTCACCTTGGACGACATCTCCAGGTCATGTTCGTTGGGTGTGTAGACGTTCACTGTTGGCGCAGTACCATGACCTTGTGATCTGCTCCTAGTGTTCGCCTTCACCCTTTCGACCCGCGATTTGCGTTCTACGAGAGCAGGAGTCTCCGCTTCTGAGGTATATGACTCGCGTCTTCGCGTGAATATTGACTCCGAACGGATCTCTGGCTCGATAAATGATGTGTAATCCAGCGCCTCTACGCCTGGATCATACTTGAGATTGCTAGGAGGACTCGGCGGTCTATGCGGCGATCTTTGCGGTGATCCTTCGGGCGATGGCGATATAACATTAAGCTTGGGATTATGCGCTACTGCATGTCGATGAGAAGAAGCGTTCTGGTCAATGTAAGCGTCGTCCATCGCGACTGGGGCAACGCCGTCACTTGACTTGTCAAGTTGCAAATGGTCCCGCACTCTTTGTTCGGGGGCTGATAAAGTTACAGGTTCGTTGACAGACTGGTAGACCTCAGAACCGGAGCTCTGCCTGCCTTGGTCGATTCCCGGTGGTGCTTCTTCAAGCTCTGTAGTATCCTCCAACATATTTGACGCCGTACCCTTGGCACGCTCGTGGTCTGTGGTGTGTTCAGAAGGGCCCTCTTTCATCACGGCATCCATTCTGTTGAGCATCTGTTGGATTCGCCTGACAAGGGTTTTCCGAAGCGCTCTGACATGTTCATTGCCCGTCGTGTCGACTTTATCAAGCTTCAAGAGAATGTCTTGAACTAGTCGTTCAGAAAGACGTCGGTGCTCAGATGCTTTCTGGGGCAGCAGCGAAGGCGGGCTGGCTATAAATGTCTCACACTCCTCTTCACATGCCGTGTATGCGAGAGCGATCTGTTGTACGACCTCAACAGCGGATGAAGCGTCTTCTTCCGAGGCAGGTTCTGATGCATCCCCGGTCATCTCCCCGTCGTCGGAGTCGGTAGTCAGTTTGTGTGAGTCTACCGCCTGCAGAGCCAGCTGTTCCATATGTCTGGCCACGTGCTTGTACCATAGAGTTGTGGAAGCAGTAGACTTTCTGCAAAGCGGACACACCATGTCGAAGGGCCTATCTGTCGGACGAGAGAGAGCGTGAGCGATGCGTGTAGATCTACCAGTCTCGTTTGAATGCCCATGAGTCTTGGACAGGTGAGCACTGAGGTCTTCTGAAGAACGATACTCAGCTCCACACCCGAAAGGACAAATCCAAATTCTGTCATGCATGTGCGTTTGGTGCCGTTGCCAATCTCGCCTACGAGTGTACATCTTATTTCCAAGTCTGCAGTCTTCGCGGGTGCAAATATAAGGGGCTAGGTCTTCGAAAAAGTGTCGTCTGTCCCTAAGTCAGTATTGACCATGTGTGGGAAGCGCAGAAGCTTACTTCCAGGAGGCCTCGCCCGTGACCTGAACGATGCTGTAGCATATAGGACACTCGAATGGATTTCCGCTACGACCTTTTTCTGGTAGAGGCGGCGGTCTTAGGTTGCTCGTCTCGGATTCTGTAGGCGCGTAAGACGTCATGCTGTAGACCGACTCGGTCTCTTCCACGTCTCTGACATATTCGACCATTTTTGGGATAGAGCTTGCTACCGTCGAGCGTCCCTCGTCGACATCGTCCAAGCCAGCGCTCATTCTGGTATTATGCTCTTCACGGTACTTGAAATACTGGCGACGAGACGAGATTGCTCCTCCAAGACGGTCCACCAAGTACTGTGGGGCGCCACCAAACTTGTCTCGCACAAGCTTGATATATACTTGGGAATAGTAGGGTTTCATGCTTGTCAGGCCGTCTTTGAGGCGATTTTGCCTGGCTGGATTTCGTAACGTCGTCGAGAATTGATAGAGCAAGTTGATGGTGTCGTGAACATCTCGAAGTGCGCTTGGTGGTTGCGTCGCCAGGTCATCGTATTCAAAGTCCAAATCATCTTCATCGTCCGAGCTGGCACTCTCATCGGCGGCAGTTGGAAGTGAGCCTACAAGCCCCAGGTATCAGCGTAGTCACCCACAACGTGAACCTACTATGGGTGCAACGGGCTCTGTTGGCAGAGCTTGTAACTCACAGCAATCGAGCGCCTTAGACAGGTCTGATAACAACTCTAAAACACTGAAGCGAAGGTCGTCGGCGTCTCGCAGTCTGTACTCAAGTGACCTTTTGCCCAGAGGTCTATGCGCTGCGAGGTTGCCGACCCATATCTTGAACCTGTCCTGTTCGTCCCTGATATTGTACTCGACATGCTGCGGGCTTCCGACGTAGCTGAGGTCCTGCAAGCCTTTGAACCGGTCCAGACAATACTTGACCGATACTGGGATGCTCACAGCCATCCTCACGAGTACGCAGAAACAAAGACGTTTCCGGCATGCCACGACGGATGAAGGGGGCTTTTAGTGACGAGAGTCCTCGAGAAGAGTGATGCCACACCGGACAGGCTACTCGGAGGGTCGAAGTTCAGCTCTCCTGCAGCGTGGGTTGGCGTGCATACGAAGCTCCACTGGAGCTTTACCGCAAGCGCAACAGTGGAGAACGAAGGGAGTTGCAACGAGCGTGAGGCTGGAGTGCTCAGCTCCTGGTCCCTCATCATTGTTTTGGTCTGAGATCCTGCTGCCCATCCCAAGCATTTCAATTTGGGGTCGACGATCGTACCAGTACAGTGCCACATGGTGAGACCGGCTTCAAGGTCCCACAGCATGCAGCTTTCCGTGCAAGCAAACGGATCTCCTGGTGCAGAAGCACTCCTCGAAGTCCCACTAGGACGATCGCTCGCATAAAGTGGATGGACACAGCGAGCAAGCCTATACAGCCTCAAAATGTCCGGCGTGGAAGTCGTTGGCTTAGTCCTTGGGGCCATACCACTCTTGATCTCGGGTCTGGAGCATTACGCTGAGGGAGTGGAGACGATTCGAAAGGTCAGACACTCTTCTGCCGAGTTTCGAAAGATCAAGACAGCTCTGATGGTCCAACATCGGATTTTCGTTGGATCATTGATGATCCTCTTGAAAGACGAAGTGGACGAACATGTTTTGACCGAGTGGATCGCCAATACTCAGAATCAAGCAGATTCGTCAGAAGCCTCGATCGACAATATACTTCGAGTTCGTCTGGGCCCGGACTATCCTGTCTACAAGGACGGTGCCGAAGCCATGGCAAACACCTTGGAAGAGTTTCGTTTGTCCTTGAAGATCCGTCGAGATGGAAAGGTCAGTACTGAGTAGAGAATTCGTCATTTGGGCTTCTTATCATACTGACCGCCGACAGGCTCCTTTCGAGATCGAGAAGCGGTCTGTGATAGGGGTCTTAGAGCAACTCAGGTTCGGCCTCAAGATGAAAGCCTACAAAGACTTCATGGACAGCATCACCGCCCAGAATCAGGCCTTGCGTCACCTAACGCAGCAGAACACTATATTGGAGCCTTTTCGCGAACCAAAGCGAAAGACTCCTGACTTTGAAAAGGCTCGCCAACACGCCTTGAGCATGTTCAGCGTGCTCCAAAAGACACTCACCCATTCTTGTAACGTTGGACACAGAGCAAGTCTGTATATGAAGCCTATGCAAAGCAAATCGGATCGACGAGTCGACACGGAAATGCTGCGTTTAGTCCTCCATCACAAGAATGCCAGTGCCACTCAGGCAACTGGGGGTAGCCCTTCATGGACAGTGGAAGAGGCCGAAGTGCGGCTTCTGAACCTCAGCGCCTCTGGAGAAGATGTCTTCACGCGATCGTTGAAAGCGACTCGATTCGAACTGCCTGCGCCGAGGAGGCCAATTCCAAAACCTGCAACTGTCAGAGAGATACAGGACCTATGCGAGAGTTTGCGGGCCATACAAGCGACACAATCGGGATGTGACGTCTGCCTTGGCTACCTTTCTGGCGACATCCAAGGCTGCCGACACGAGATTTATAGACCAGAAGTTCCCATCATTGAGGGGAATACGGCCGTGGCTTTGTCACTGACACAAATTCTTGACAAGCAACAAGGCTATCGGCTGGGGGTGTCGGACAAGACAGAACTTGCATTCGCTCTGGCTTCGGGAATGCTTCGGCTTTACCAGACACCATGGCTGGCCAAGCAATGGGGCAAGGATGAGATCGTGGTCTTCAAGCGAAAAGGTCGAATAGCAGCTAGTCATCCTTTTGTGTCGACGGAGGTTCCAGTAAATGGCCAGGCAGGATCGGCTCCGGGGCAATACTTCACTTCCTGTCGGCTCATCAAAGAAGAGACCATCTTCGCTCTGGGAGTGCTGTTGATCGAGATAGCCCTGGAGAGACCATTCGAGAATCTGAGAAAGCCAGAAGACCTTAACGCAGATGGCACGAAGCACGAGCTCTCGGACTTCTACACCGCAGAAGGAGCGCTTGATGATGTATCTTTAGCTGCAGGCGATCGGTATGGCGAGGCTGTGGCGAGATGCATCTACGGTGATTTTGGTCAAAAGAGGAAGAGCACGTTGGAAGACCCAGATTTTCGGAAGAAAGTGTATGATGGCGTTGTCGCGGAGCTGAAGGCCGATTTGGACGATCTGAAGCTTTGAAGAGTAGCCTATGCATCGTATGTAATGTGCGCGGCAGACACAGAAGGCATTGTCTTGGTACGAGATATCTGATTCGATTGTCCTCCATGGGTTTTGATTCAACCACAGGACACTTAATAATGAAGATAGAGAGCTTCCAGCGTCTCAGGTGTGAGCTGAGCTTGCCTGAGAAGCGATCTCGGCGCCGGTTGCGAGAACGAAGCTTTGCACCCCGTGGTCGCTCCCTGGCACAATGTAGTTTACATATATGAAATACTTGTTGCAATTCTCATCCAATCAGCTTCCAATATGGTCTAGGTATGTGAACGTGATTCGTTCCATGAGTCCAATTCTAACATTCTACAGTGGCTAGGATTTGTCGCTCTCAATGCCTGCGCATAAGTGCCGACAAGGCCGGGGTTCGATTCCCCGTGTTGGAAAAATTAACACCCGTCGACTCGCAGTATTTTCTCCAAGCCGATCGGACTTGTTTTGAAGGGTTGCGAAATTATCACAGAAGATGTGCAGGCGGCGTGGCCAAATTGTTTTTGTCGACAGCCCACCTGCATCTTCACATCGACATGCGCGTTCTCCGCCGGATGCGGCGTCTCCTTTGATTTTCGAACGGCGATAGGTATACGTAGTTTCGAAGTCACTGCATCGTGTGTAGATCAACACACCTTTGATTGTCGAATGTGGGTTCCAAAGGGAACGTTGATCCCTTCGACGAGTAGAGAGCCTGGTTCCTGAAATCTCGTGAGCTTGACCGAAGCGTCCTATGTCTTTGGCTAAAAGACATCGGTCACAAACATTCAAGAGACTTGGCGGTAGGGTATGAGCTCGGCAATTGGAAGCTCGGTCTGGGAGCGACGCGATAGAGCTTGACGAATATGCCAACAAATTTTCAACACAGTTTTCGCTGAATGCAGCTGCCAGTTCACGCATTGGTGAGCACGCGCACCTGTATCTATCAGGAGTACTACAGCTTAAATATCGTTCAATCAATGTTCTGCGTATGTAGTGTCGGACGAAAAAATCTGGTGGGCTGGAAACTTGGCAGGTGGTCATTGGGCAAGGCTGAGCTCCGGCCATCGACGCTAGTCCCGAGATTGTGGCGAATTCACCACTAATAACACTGCTCCCGTCGTTCTCGACTTCATCGCATTGCATCCTCATGTCTGGTAGGAAGACCTTAAGCATCGAGACCAATGTTCAGCGAGTCTGCAGGTATTTATCGCGAGTCAACGCCTCAATCAGAGCTCCGTCGCTTGCTCTAGACGGCGGCTCATTAGCCGCGCCCTTCAGCTCCCCCATCAGGTTTGTAATAAGAACAGTGAAACCACATCATTCCATCAAAGCGTGCCGGCCCGGCATAGAACACCCATTATACAGCCAATGATCCGGCAGTGAGCTCCTGACCACTGATTGCTTCGCCGTTGCACACCCTCACCGCAAGCACACTCCCTCATAACATGGCAGAACCTCAGCTCCTCGAGCAAATCAACTCAATACTACACGAAAATATCATAGCAGGCGGTATCTCAGCGGCCATCGCATCCACCGATTCGAGTGAAATTCAGATACACGCCGGCTATGCGGACAGCAGCAAGAACGTACCGCTTGACAGCACACACCTCTTCGGCATCGGCAGCATCACGAAAGTCTTTGTTGCCGTGGCAATATTCCAACTCATCGAAGAAGAAAAGCTACAGTCAACAGATACTGTCAGCCAACATCTACCTGACGGCGTCCTCCATGACATCGATAGTGCGAGCGAGGCGACCATCGCTCACCTTTTGAGCCACGAAGCCGGCATAGACAGCTGGGAAGACGACCCGAAGTGGATTGTTGACGGTAGAGGCGCAAACATTAACGTCAAACGCATCTGGAGTAAGACGGACACGTTGGACTACGTGCGACGTCCGAAGATCACAGCGCCTGATCCTGGGAAATGGTACTATTCGAACACGAATTATACGCTGCTTGGCTTGATTATCGAGAAAGTCACTGGCAACACGGCAGAAGCAGAGCTTAGAAGACGCATACTTGATCCTTTGGGGATGGAGGACACGTTCTTCGATGGATTTGAAAATCCGCCTCCTTCGAAGACTGTCGCCTGTCGCTACCATTACGCTACTAAACAGTTTCGTGAGACTGCTGGAGTGAGCTCAGAGTTCCCCCTCATACGTCCTGACGTGTTCGATGCTACTGGCTCCAATTTGTCGGTCTCCTGGGCCGCTGGTGGTATGATATCCTCAACTGCGGACCTCTGCAAGTTCGCACTGGCACTGCGAGAGGGTCGCCTTCTCAAGTCTTCATCAACGAAGATCATGCAAGAGTGGAGATCAACAAACATCCCAGGGCACGAAATGGGCCACGGGCTATTCAGAATATCCCTCCCTGGCAAAGGAAGGTGGCTGGGCCATTCTGGTGGTGTATTGGGCTTTTCGTCTGGTCTATGGTGGAAAGAAGATGAGGATTGTGTTGTCTGTGTAATGGCTAACTGTGGAACTGTCCACGCTGGAAAGATCGAGAGCGGCGTCGCCGGTGTAATCCGAGGGTCAGAGTTCTTGAATCTTGCGAGTTCCGCAGTAGAATCCTAGCTTGGATAGGGTTTTTAGCATCTGCTGGAACTCAGCTGAACCGTACTTCATTCACCACGCCAGTCTTCACCACACTCTCTAGGCCAACAGCCTTTGGTACTCTCAATAATGGCTTCCACATTGTCACGAGCGATTCACACAGCACGCCTAATAATTCGACTTGCCGATCCCGAAAATGAAGAAGATTGCAAGACCGTCCTCGCTTTCTATGATCCCGCCACCCGCCCAGACATGCAAACTCCATCAGACGTCCGCGCCAAGTGCCAGGTCAACGCCATAGACCTATCATACTGCACACTCGCCACCCCACCAGCAGGCTGCTTCCACCTTGTCTACGTCAAAGATCCTCCACAATCCTCGCCGATAGGCTTCATTGGCTTCAGCTCCCGCCCGAAGTGGCCGTGCTCGGATTTAGGCTACAAGCTATTGCCCGTCTGCCAAGGGAAAGGATATGCTTCCGAAGCTGGAAAGGCGGTATTGACATTTTGGCGAGAGCAGGTTGGTGTGAGGCAGATTTGCGCGACTATTGGGGTTGCGAACGTGGCAAGTCAGAGGGTTGCGGAGAGGATTGGATTCGTGAGGGATAGGGAGTTTCATGGCAACGGCGAGGGGTGGAAGAAGGCGCATAGTGCGGACGGGGAGGTCGCGTATGTTTTGCCAGGGATGGAGGGGACGATTGACTGGGAGAGTATGGAGTTGGAGTGATCAATCCGTATGGTTGCACATTGGCTTGTTGTTGGAACAGACCGGATCATCTACCTCTCAAGTCAGGCGCTAGCAGACTGATGAGAAGCCGGTTTGTGGGTTACCTAGGTCTAACTTGAGAGGTAGCAGATCGTGGCCTGTACGAATCCGTCTGCCTACTGCATTTTCTGAAGCTAGACGTCGCTACAAGCCTCTCTATGTTGCTCACTTAGCCACTCAATCCACGTTTCTTGTGACCTACGTGCGACCGGTCAATGCTTTGCGTTGAATCTCTCCTGTTTGCCTCCGGTTTGTACTGGCACCGCCACCGCTGGAGCTGAGACATTTCGCTCCTTCAAACGTTGCGATTCGATGGAGACGATGGCAGTTGACTCCACGAGCACAAGGATCTTGAGCCCCGCGGCGCTGGTGGAGTTCTGATGGCTCCTACACATCGTTCGAGAGATTCTCAGCTCGAATTCCAGGGGGCCGCACAATAAGGATCATGTTTGCTCGCGGTGAGAACACAGATAGGCCGCTCTTACGCGGTGTGATAGTAGGACCAGATAGCCCCAGAGACAGTGTTGACAATGCCAGGACGAAAACGATAGGAGGCGGCTGAGGCTATTTGTACATATCGGCGGAAGTAAAGTCCGGCGGCTGGAAGCTCGAACCTTGTTCCGACCCGTGTCCAGTCGCCTCATCAGTGTCATCACGCTAATAAAGCAGCGCCCTCTAGAAACAACAACACGACCACACGCGCCTCCATTCTCCGAATGTGTGCATGCTGCCTCGAACAGCCTCCGCACTCGACACTACAGCTATGTCCAGTGTACAGATGACCAAGAGGCCGAGGACGATAAATATCTCCGATACTGCCTCCTTCAGCCGATGATCGCGCCAGTCAGTATGCAGGTCCTGTTCTCGCTTGCCATTATTAAGAAACCTTGCAAGGTGCTCTGCACGCTCCGTCGCCGTGTCTGCCTCTTTGATAATAGTCGGGTGCGATCATGGAGATCTTGAAAAGTCTCACAACTCCGCAACCTCAATATCCACTACACCATGACAGCCCACGACACTCCAGAGAGAACGATGCAGAGCAGAGGAAGCGCATCACTGGAAGAAGACAGCCATCCACTTGTCTACAATATGGCAGACTTGTCACGTCCGGCCCGCACCGCAGCTACGATCCCACGAGAAGAGCTCGATGATCCTTTCAAGGACTCGTTCATCAAGAGCTCGCCCTCGCTGTACGAGCCGTCAATACATCGAGCATCAGTATTCCTACCGGATGGCAGTCAGCTCAGACCCGAGTCAAGAAGTGTTGACCACCGAAACCGCCTTTCGACCAGCATTGAGGAGTACTTCACGGGACCTCGTGATGTCCATCGACATTCTAAATGGCCGTATGTTGGATCCACCTTAGGCGCCTTCGCATCGACCTACTGACGAGACACCGACTTGAACAGAATGTTTTTACGGATGCATGGCAGCATCCTGCCCAAGATGATTGTGCCTTTGCTCTTTCTTACCACTTGGGCGACCGTCATCACCTGTATAAGCAAATACGGTCACGACATCAGCTTCAACCACGTCCTTCTCACGGTGACTGGCTTTGTGGTCGGCATGACATTGTCCTTCAGATCGTCGACAGCATACGAGCGTTACAACGAAGGCCGCAAGTACTGGGCGCAGTTGATGCTCAACAGTCGTGGCCTAGCTCGCCTTATCTGGCTGCACAGCTCTGAGCGACATGAAGAATCGCCGGAATTAGGCAAGCAGGATGTCCTGCAGAAGCTTGCCGCTCTAAACTTGGTGAACGCATTTGCTGTCGCTTTGAAGCATCGTTTGCGATTTGAGCCCAGCGTGGAGTACCCCGACCTGGCACCGCTTCTACACATCCGCACGTTTGCCAGCGAGGCCGAACAGCCTACATTGCATGCGCGACCTAGATCGTTTTGGCGTTCTCTCTGGCAACACCTGGGGTTGTCCATTGCGCAGTCCAATCCGCGCAAGCTAGTCAAGCAGGCAAAGCACAATCTTGGCAATACGCCCCTAGAAATACTTTCATACCTCTCTTGCTACTTCGAACACACCAACAAGAACGGGACGCTGGAGAAGAATATGAGTGGGGCACATGTGCTTATGGCTGGCTTGGTTGACGTTCTCACCGGCTGTGAGAGAGTGGTCAACACGCCGTTACCCATCGCGTATTCAATCTCCATGTCTCAGATCATGTGGGCGTATGTGCTGTCGCTGCCATTTCAGTTGTATGGCAGTTTGGGGCTCGTCACGATCCCTGGTACGTTACCATTACGGTCGTCCTCCAGCCTTCCTTACTCACAATGACTCCAGGCACGATCATAGCAGGATACATCATTCTCGGCATCGCCCAAATCGGACGTGAGCTCGAGAACCCCTTCGGCCACGATGTCAACGACTTGCCGCTCGATTCGTTCTGCCACGAGTTAGCCAGCGATATAGAGATCATGACTAGCGCACCGCCTCCAAACTCTTTGGATGATTGGATGAAGGAATCGGGGGCTCAAGTCATGTGGCCTTTCCGTGGCGACTACAAGGCATGGGAGGATAAGAGCATGGAGGAGATCCGAGCTGCTTTGAGCGCTCGAGCAGTGTCGAAGGATGCGAGCATGGAGAGGTCGAAAACTTTCCATCAGAGTCAAGCGTTAGGCCATGATGTGTAGAGCTCGTATACCACACCTCGATCGGTATCGATTGTGCATCGTTGTGAATATGGCGACCCTGAACCCAACAGCCTCAGCAGCGCACGGCCCCACCACGTGGCTTTGCCCCACCAAAAATCCTCCGAAGTGAAGGGAGAAATGACGAGCTTCGCATTTCTTGCCTCGATGTCTCTCACCGTCTGAACACAGTTGCATGCTGACGAGGCTGCCACACTCACTCAACAAAGCCCTCAACAAGAACATCCACATCGGCTTCCGCAAGATGGCCAACGTGGCAGACCACTACAACGGTAACCCTCTCCATTCACCCCTCCAAAGCTTGCACAGCTGACATGTGACAGACCCGGTCTCGATCGCCGTCATTGGCGGCACCGGGCTCCAATCCCTCCCTCACTTCACCCACGTCGCCACCCTCAAACCCTCCACCCCATGGGGCACCCCATCCTCACCGATCTCTATCCTCCACCACCCTTCGCCCTCCACCGGCAAGCCGATTCCCATCGCCTTCATCTCCCGTCACGGTCTCCACCATGAGCTCGCACCACACGAGGTGCCCGCGCGCGCCAACATCGCTGCCCTCCGCCACCTCGGCGTTCGCACGATCATCGCCTTCTCCGCAGTAGGAAGCCTACAGGAAGACATCAAACCGCGAGACTTTGTCGTTCCTGACCAGATCATCGACCGTACCAAGGGTATTCGTCCTTTCACGTTCTTCGAAGGCGGTATGGTCGGACATGTCGGCTTCGCAGATCCCTTCGACAACAAGATCGGTGCCATCGTACGAAAATGTGGGCACAGCCTCGAGGGCGAGGGCGTAAGACTACACGACAAGGGCACAATCATCTGCATGGAGGGGCCACAGTTCTCCACTCGTGCGGAGAGTAACATGTATCGCTCGTGGGGCGGCAGCGTGATCAACATGTCTGCTCTGCCAGAGGCCAAGTTGGCGAAAGAGGCCGAGATTGCGTATCAGATGATTTGCATGAGTACGGACTATGATTGCTGGCATGACAGTGCGGATGTGACGGTGGAGATGGTCATGGGCAATATGAAGGCCAACGCGGAGAATGCGAGGAGATTCGTGGGTGCGGTGCTTGACGAGTTGAGCAAGGAGGAGCATAGCGAGGTGGTGCTCGCGAAGCATCTCGAGGGCGAGATGAAGTTTGCTGGTGGCATTACGTCCGCTGCAGGAAGGAGCGCAGATGCGAAGACAAAGCTGGGCTGGCTTTTCCCGGGTTACTTCGATTAGAGGATTGAGGTATGGCTGATGACGAGACAAAAGTCGACGACGAGATACAGAATAGATACCCTGCCTCGAGGCTGACAAGAATCAATCAACTTGATCATTCACGATGTCCTTTACATGCTCCAAGTATACCGCGGGGTCATGGTTTCCCGGTTGCTAGGACTTGCACCAAGTCGGCGTCAGCTTACCATGCAACAGACCTCCTATGCCTAAACGCAGTTGTCAATGAACGGCTGATCAATGGGGAAATCGCATCTTCACAACCGAGGTATATCCACTCTGTGGTAATTTTGGTAACACAAGGCTGATACAGCTGGTGTGTTTCAGAATGACCGGACGAGAATGCAACAAGCTCAAGGAGAGCGACTCTCAAACGGCGAAGATCCAGAAAGACCATCGCCACAAGAACACAAAGCGAGGTAACATCTCTTACTTAACGTCAACCTATCCATCGTCTTTGCCATGTTTGTCTTGCCCAGCGCGATGTCCTTCTTTAGGCAGCTCGCTATGAACAGCTTTACACGCGAATCACTAGAGACCCTCGAGCCCGAAGATCTGGTGGACAAGGGCATTGACTACTTTGATCGAGAGCTGGACTTTCGACTTTTGCAGAGAAGTCACCGGCGGCTGAAGGGGTGGACGGCTTTTCTAGTTGCGCTGCTTGTCCTCGCTGTGGTGGCTCTGGTGCTCTCTGACCACAAGAACAGCAGCGTGACTGGCGACAAGCTGAGGCTGCATTATCCAGTGCCTGGACGTGAGTCGTGTCTTTTGGTCCCAAAGGATGCCGGACGCTGATCTGACTGTATGCCAGTCCCCTGGACCACAACCACTTTCGAACGAGACGAACTGTTCTCCTCGCCGTCCGATGCACAATCTGACGAGGCCTGGGCCTCACTCATGCCGGTATATCATCAAATTCACCATAACAAACTCCCAAGCTAACTCCTTGCGCCCAGTCTGGTGATGGCTTTGTCCTCGCCTCCACACCCAAAACTCAGGCGGCCTCTCTGCCTCCAGGCAAAACTCACCCCCTCACGAACACCTCCACAATCTACGACACAACCCTCTTCCACTCTTTGCACTGCCTCTCGCACATGCGTATGCACCTCTCGACGCTCACCGCCTCGATCTCGACCAATAACACAGCGTTGGTGTATGAAGTCCTGCTAAAGCCGCAGGAGGACCACGTGTTACACTGTTTTGATTACTTGCGGCAAGGCATCATGTGTGCTGGGGATCTGACTTTGGAATGGCCGAGGACCGAGAGTGACGGGCGAAGGTTTGCGGTGGACGGGTGGGGTGTGGAACATGTCTGTCGGAACTGGGTAGGTGGTTCTTAGAACAAGGGTGCTTGTGTTGCGCGTTTAGGCTGACTTCCGATAGGATGCTGTCATGGATTTCATGGATGAGTATTCGGTCGCTCGAGATGTCTACAGATGAGCTTCTAGTAGCAGATGCGACTATCAACAGCGTACGAGCATGGAACCGTCCTCGACATTGACCTAGCCTGATCATATATATTGTTGATGGAGCTTCGCGTTCGATTAACATTACCAGATCCGCTCCAAGCATCTGCCGACTTCGCGGTCCATTTCGATTGGAGAGTGCCCAGTACTGCAGCTCTGCAATGGTGGGCCGGCCTTTTAACGCTCCAGTCTCTGGCTATCATGCGCGCGAATCAATTGTTGGGCGGTGCCTCTGTGGCCACCCACACTCATGCATGCAAAAAGTAGATGGGTACCAGGTCGCAAACGAAGGGACTTGCATGGTCGCGGAACAGCCTTGTGTGAGCCTGACATGGGTCGCAGCATATAGGCCAATCCACACCACCAGGATGAGTTGCATCGATTACTTGCAGTAGTCGTGCGAGCATCGGGCTTCCATGCTGGATGGCTCTGCGGTTGGGGACACACGCACATTCGCTCCGCATATGAAGAATTTGACAGCCCTCTCCTCGAGCCGACGCTATAATCAAGGTTTGGAATGTTTCGTCTGGGGCCGCTCGTGTGTCTCAATCTCACATAATGTACAACTTGTGTGATCTATCATGTGGTCATGAAGAGCAATGTCAAATGGTATGAGGGCGTTCACTTAGTGTCTATCGCAGCCTTGCCGACCCACAGACGCTACGCTGCCTCCAGCGCACCAGTATTGTGATTATCGATCGATTTCGAGACCATTCTCCCTCGCTTCTTGCAACATTCTCCCTTCCTCTGGCCATTTGCCCGGATCAACTTTTCCGAACTTCGGATGGATCAATACGCCGTCGTTTAAGGAGAAGCTGTGGTCCGTTGACCAGTCGTACAGTTGCTGCCAGTTGACACAGAGGTGGGGAGCCTTCATCGTGAGTCGTGGGAAGGTCATAGTGTTTCGCCAGGAGTAATGATATAGTGCCATATCTCCTTGACACATGATAGCTTGTCGGAGGCTAGACACAGATTCCTTGGTCAGCGCATTGTTTCAACAGCATCAATCTGTTGTTCAACATACTTGTCGAGGCAATGATCGAAGTGCGCGCTCATTCGTCCATCTGCCTCCGGCTTCATGAGCTCCCAGGTTTCGGGGTATAGCGTTGGAAACTGAGCCTGACGAATACTCTTCCTATTGCCATGTCAGTGTTGTGTACTGGATCGCGGCGATCATTGACAAACAAGCAGTGAAGGTTGTGATAGACCACAGGCGTTGCCCAAGAGTCCCCAGAGCCGTCACCGAGCTCAATCGATGTCAAGTTTGCCTCGCGTGCCGCCTCGGGCGGTACTCGAATGTGCATTGGTTTGATCAGGCTACTCCATGCCTCGTCCAGCTCTGGCCGTGGCATTCCCTTGAATCGAGCATTCTCAGCAAGTTCGACTTCGAACTGATCGTCAAGTAATCTCAACTGGTACTTGACAGCATCTCGTGTAATCGCTATTCTGCTTGTCAGTGGTATCCTTGTGCTCGGTGCGTTTTGTTCACCTTCAGTCGGTAGTCGAGGTATGCTGTTACGCCCGACTCGATACCCAAAGTAGTATGACCCCCACGGAAGGGCGAGAGCGATGATTATGAGCGCTATAGTCAACATGGACCGAGAAGGCCGGGCCTTTCGTCCTTGGACTGAACCGGCCGGTAGCAAAAACTCGTCTTCTTCGGCGAAATCTTCACCTTGCTCGATTTTCTCCATCGCGTTGTTGGGAGTGACAGTAGATAAACGTACTTGTTCTGGAGCCTCTGCTCGATGTTCTTGATTGACAAGTCGTAGGCAAAACCCTAGTGCGCAGATCGACAGCCTTTCAAAGCTCTCCCCCAAGACTTGATCACCTGTACCGTCACGCCTTGTCGATGTCAACGGTATACGTGTCCTGCC
Organism: Zasmidium angulare; assembly: GCA_002786045.1. NCBI lineage: Eukaryota > Fungi > Ascomycota > Dothideomycetes > Mycosphaerellales > Mycosphaerellaceae > Zasmidium > Zasmidium angulare. The sequence continues at coordinate 274,408 of NHNX01000003.1, forward strand.
TGTAGATCTTTATGCAGTGCTCTAAGCTGAGTCCTCCAATGCAACCCACTCGCTTCCTTCGATGTAACCATGAGATTGTGTCCGTGGCTAGGATGGAACATCAAATCGTCCCAACTTCTTAAGATGGACTTCAACGCGCGCCAGGCTCCGCTGACGAACTATTTACTAGACTGTAACAAGCAGGTCATCGCAAAGCACACCCCACGAAGCACGTCGTTAGTACCTTGTCATGTAACGCCAGCATGGGATGTACAATGCAGGCTTGACATAGATAAGAATCCACGGCGATCGGTGGTGAGTCGATCAGCCAAACCGGAAAGAACAGCTTTACAGACGTCTCACAGGTCAAGTTATATAAAGGGGTCGTATTGACACTTCCGCTCATCATCATGCTGAGCTCGACTTTCAATCGATCGCACAACAAACTTGAGGCTGTGACAATACAAACCATCGGTTTTCCCTCAGTATGAAGGCCGCCCATTGCAAACAGCTGTCTGCTTTGGCATTGCTTTCTTCAGCCGTGTTCGCCTTGCCAACGAATGGTCAGCTGATCCCATGAGTGCCTTTACATCTATCTGTATCAACAAATCTGACTCACTTCGACCAACAGGCAACGTGGCCATGAAGATACGAAAAGAGCTCGAGAAACCGGACGAAGACCTCCTCTTAGGAGGCCTTTGGAAACGCGAAGGCGACAAACGGGATGAAGACGCCAATCTTGGCTTCTGGAAACGTGAGGGCGAAAAGCAAGATGAAGACCTCCTCTTGGGAGGACTGTGGAAACGTGACGGAGAGAAGCGGGACGAAGATACGAACCTTGGCTTCTGGAAGCGTGAGGACGATAAAGAGGACGAAGACCTCCTCCTAGGGGGCCCTTGGAAACGCGAGGGCGAGAAACGCGACGAAGACCTGAATCTTGGCTTCTGGAAACCCGAGTAGATAGTTCTCATAAGCCACGTTAGGAGACAGATCTCGATCGTGTATAGACGCAGGGCAATCAAGAACACAGGCTAGGCACCCTTCTTTCCGCCATGCATTCCTGCGCATCCAATTATGACATAAGATCGCCGTCGAATGTTGATGATTAGAGGAGAGGTTGTATACCAATTGAATGCGCAATGGCAATGACGTTTGATCATGATCGGGTCAAAGTGCGTTGTGGTCTGGCTATCTTCCTAATACGGTTACTTCAAGGCTGTGCTTCGTCATACCATTGCGTTCAGCGCTTCTCTCGTCTTTTGGCGTAAGGCTTGCGCCAGCGAGGCGTCTCTAGCCAGCATGCCGCTCAACCTACCTGCATAGGCAACGCTTGCTGCCAGCGCCTGGATTGAGAGGTAGTTTGCCATATGCACGTGAGCTTACGCATGACTTTGTGAAAAAGCCAAGGTTGCGAAATGTGGAAGCCTTTCGGCAGAGCCAAAGCGACAAGGACCGCGAGTGGCCCATCAGGAAAGGGCTCATATGTCGCGGGTGCTGCCACATGTTTTTATTTCATATTGAGGTCGATAGCTCTACTCCGACATCTTGGCTTCCAGAGGGTCCGCGGATCCGCACTAAACGTCAATCAAGCACACGATTAGCCCCTCGACGGCTTGTCAGGCAGATGATACACCAGCGATAGGGAGAATTCCACCTGCTTCATGAAACCTCTGCCGTCGTCCATGCCTCATGCCCAGTTCACCTTCCCATTCTCATCACAGCCTACCAATGCCCTGAACTCCGCTGCAAGCTTCTTCAACTCATACTCCTTCATATGCACATCCATTTTCTGCCCACAAGAAGGGATGTCAGCCACGATGCTTGCCTGTCTCTGATAGGGGTGCTATCCTTCACACTTACCATTTGCGTCGCCTGCGCCAATCGATTATTTCCGTTCGCAGAAATCACACTACCCCCATCGTAATAGTTTCGCCCGCCGATGGAGTTCATACACGACATTGAGAACCCGTGTGTGATCTGATTTATGGCCGACTTCTGCGTGAACTGCGCTTGTAGAGCCGCAACTTGGATTTGTTCCTTCAGGGCGCTCACCGCGGCGAACAGCTCGTTGACCCGGGACATGACGAGTTGTGCTTGCTGAGCAAACCGCTGGAGCCAGACTGTTGCATCGGTGCCAACAGAGCCTCGCGTACATGCTTCTTTCCAGGCGTCGCGGACGCCTTTGACGGACATATCGCAAAATTTACTGCTCGCGTTGGGGTCGGAGACGAGGCTGAAGTGAGACGCGTACGGCGAGAGAAGGATAAAACTTCGATGGCAGGAGAGACAAATGTCCAGATCGGGGGCGAGCGCGGTGATACAGATTTGGGTGCCTTGCATGTAGTCAAGGCCATTGCAGCCTGGAGAGGGTGACGAATTGGTGCGTGGTGAATGTTCTGGCTCCGGGACTACAGTCACTTGCGGTTGCTGCTTCTCTTGCTGCAGCGGTGGAGGTGGCGGAGGCGAGTATGCCTGCTCCGGTCGTTGATTTTGGTAGCGGCTGATGTTGCTGACATGATTGATATGGTTGCTGCTGCTGCTGCTGCCGTGGCGGAAGCGGCGGAGCAGGCGGAGGCGAGCGCGTCTGGTATTGTTCATGCTGCTGGTACTGCAGGTATTGTTGTTGCGGCTGCTGATACTGTGACGACGGCGACACGCTCCCCTGCTGTGCCTGAGCATACGCCTCTCTCTGAGCCTGCAGCTGCTGCTCCTTCGCATTGTTATATCCATCGATCGCAGCCTTCGCCAGACCACGAAAGAAGCCCGGCATCTCGGCCACCGTACCAAGAGTACTTGGGCAGACCAAGCAAAAGTGCTTGTCGGGCGGAACCCAGCTCTATCATATGAACACTCCAGTATAAGCCTTCTTGTGAAGTGTTGGCGGGGTCGAATGGCGCCTCGGAACGTTGATAGAATGATGTCCAATGGCACCGGCGAGGTTCAGCCTCAAAACGCCACGTATCGATCATGTGCGGCAAGTAGCTACTGTGATTTACCAGAAGCAGCTATCCCAAGGGCGCGGCGATGCGTAGAGCTGTCAGCGACATCGAAATCATGAAGGCCGAGACCTGTCTGGTTAGTACTGATATGCTTGTTTGAGGTGTCCAAGCTTAACGGACGTGCTCAAATACATGAATCGCAGAGGGAAGATGTCGTTGCTTTTGGGGTATCTCAATCAGTAGTAATGTACAGTTTATACATCCCGTCACTTACTCAGCTCGCACCCACTGCACCTTTGACATCGTCTTTGACCGTCTCGGCCACCTGCTCAAGGCTCGCATGCTCCATCGAGTGGCCCCTAGCCTTCTGCCTGAGATAGGCAGCACTTGCCACACCCATCAGAATGCCGCCGACGTGCCCAGCGTGATCGATCCTCGTCTTCATGCCTCGAATCGCCGCAAGCGCCTCGGCAGCACCAAAGAACGCCAGAAAAACCCAAGCCGCGATGGGTATATCGTAACCGGCTACGCGAATCGTGCCATTCGGTCGTAGTGTGCAGGTAGCTGCGAAGACACCGAGCACACATCCTGAGCTGCCCAGGATATAGGCTGAGAACTCCTTGCGGAAGACGTTGTACAGAAGGGACGAGTATGCGCCGAAGGCTCCAGATGCAAGGTAGATGGCCAGGAAAGTCCCTCGGCCGACATCTTCGTGAAGAAGCAGACCGAAGATCCACAGGCAGATCAGATTGCTGGCAAGATGGGAGACCGTATCGTGACGGAACAGAGCTCCAATTAGACTGCCTGCGTATGGGTATGCTGGCACTAGAGTCATGTACTTGCTGTAAGTCCTCCACAACGGCGGCAAACGTCCCATGAAGAACGATGCGATGAGCACGCTAGTGATTGCACCTAGCGTCGCAACCGCCGGAGGTGTATTTGGCCATATGCGAGCAGATCGAGGAGGTGGCGTGTAGTTCTCACTCAAATAGTAGCAGCCCGCCAACACGAGGCAAAGGACCGCGAACGGTGGACCTAGTCTCCTTAAAGTGCTGACGTTCGGGATAGTGTTCTCCTTGATGATGTGTGCCTGTTCTTCATAGTACTTCACCCAAGGCTTGCGTTCTACGGGGTGCGAGAGCCATGCCTTCGGGGCTGGAGGACGTATCGTGATCTTGTTGCTGAATGGCGACCTGACCACTCGCATGTCTTCAACAACATAGGCACTGGGCTGAACCTGGCCTGCAAGCTCAAGGGGTCCACGAACGCTGTGCACCAAGGCAACTTTGGCTCGTTCTTCAGCCGCTACTCGGGTAGCCTCGTCCTTCTCATGCCTGGCCTCGTTGTCCTTACGCACGGCCTGCAGAACACTTTTGCCTGTCCGATCCTGCTCTTCCTCGGTTTCCTGTTGTCTGCGGGCTTCTTCTTCGTCCTCTATTTGCCGCTGCTCCTCTTGTGGGGTGGCCTTGTAAAGCCCCAGCTTTACAGCTCTTTCCTGAATCTCCTGCTGCAGCCTCTCACTTTCTTCCCGTGCCCAAACCTGGCCGTTCGCCGCCTCGTCGACATCCGGATCGATGCTGCGCACGTACTGCAGTCCTCTTAGGGCAGTCTCCTGGCCTACCCCACTGTCTTCTGGGAACCCCACACCAACGTCTATCAACGCCCCAGACTGCCGTCTCCAATGTAGGACACAAAGAATGTAATTGCCAGTGTCGACATCGATCTCTTCGCTGTTGAAGATGCCATTGATCTCGGGTTGGCTTTTCTCGCCATTTGGGAGCGGCATACCTCCTTGCGGATCATAGTCTCGCCACGTGAGCTTCTCTTCGTCTGCAGGTAGGCCTTCGGTGTGAGATGCGACCGTTGGGGCCGGGTCTAGCTTGCTGGCGGACGGTGGTGAAGACTTGTGACCTGATGGTGCTCGGGTCTTCGAAGTACGTCCCGTAGCTATCCTCTTCCCTTTCTTGGCGTACAGATACTGGGCGGAGGAGAATGTTCGTCTGGCGTTAGGAAGCGAGCTGGACGCCCGGCAGAGCGTTGCTGCAGGGGTCTGCGACCTCGCGTATCCATTGAAGAGGTGGAGCAGTGGCTTCGATTGGGCTTGTCGTGCGGCGCAAGGCGCCCGCTGTACTATCGCCGTCCAGACATTGTTCATGGCGGCAGAGATCTGCCACTTATTCCGTGCGAACTGTCGCGCTCAATATCGACAGGCGCGGGTTCACAAGGTGAGGTCAATGACTCGAGATTCATTCACTTGAGCGGAATTGCGGCGCTCACGGGAGTGCTCAAGCCAGCCGCTGCCTTTGCGTTTCGCCAACCCCACATCGACGCAATCACAAGCTGCCTCACAAGACCGAAGCTTCAGAAACAACGACGCTCCGCACTGTGTAATAACATCAGGACGATATCCAACCACAGGACTTCGTTCCACCTTCAGACGACGGCCGCAAACTACTCGCCAAGACCTACCGCTACAAATCAGCACCATGCCCTCCCACAACCTCCCCCCGGACGCCTTCCAAACCTTCACAGCCTCTACACCCATTACCCCCACCATCTTCGCCGAAGCAATCCAGGACCTCCCTCTCGACACCCTCTACGCAAAAGCCGCCGAGCTCCAAAACTCCATTAGCCACCTCCTCTCCTCCAACATCCAGATGAAACCCTTCGCCGACTCCGGCGATGCAGACTGCGTCGATGCCATAGCCGAAAACGATGAGGTGATCAAGAGGTTTGAGGAGAGAATTCAGCTTTGTAGGTCAGAGGCGGAGAGGAGGGGCCTGGGCTGGAGTGCACACGGCGGAAATGAGGAGAAGGTCAATGGGGTGAACGGTACGAATGGGAATGGAGAGGGAAGGGTGCAGAATGGGAGGTTGACGGATGAGGAGCTGAGGCGGCGGTTGGAGGAGCAGATGGGAGGTGATGAGGAGGATGGGGAAGATGGGGTGCATCTGTGAAGAGAGAAGAGATGAAATTGAGGAAGTAAGATTCACGGGGAGGCACGATATCGAACGCGCATTGCTGGGCAGATGCGCAGTAGGAAAGACGCCTGGCTGTCTTCGAGCTTACTGTGCTGAGCAGACTCACCAAGTGCTGCACACTGAACACGCGTAACTGCAATAGCGGGGGTGCGAAGCTACGAGCATCACGACGGAACGCCCGTCATGCAATGCGACATGAGACGTGATAGGTCAAGATGGGAAGAGCCAACCTATGGGGCAAAATGGCACCGAGATACCCAGGATGACAGTCGAGCGATCGTGGGATACTCTATACAAGGTACTGAGCCGCTCAGTGATTGCGGCGATGGTTTGTGGTATTCCCACTCCACGTCGCTTCTGTAATTCCCGCAGCAAGGAGGAAACGCCCGCTGAAACGCGTTAGACATGAAGCCCAGAGACACGAGTATTCTTTCCAATCTACTCGAAGGCCCTCAGATCCAAAGGCACACTGCTTCCTCTTCCAGCCCTGTACCTTTTGGGTCCGCCGGTAAAGTCTCTCGGCTTGGGCAGCTGATCGTCTCCTTGGAACTTCCATCTTGAATCCTGTACCACGTATCTTGCACCCGATCCGGCTCCTACGCCTTGAGGCGTTGAATCGGCTCTCGATCGTCCGTTTGTCAATGTGTATGATGAGGCGTCCATTGGTTGGATTGACCCGGAACCCAGGCTTACCCCTCCTGCTGTGGGAATGCCTCCATGTGTACTCGCATTCGGCGGTGGGGGCGGAGGGAGATTTGAGTTGCTTCGATTCGTCGGCGGAGGGGGCGGTGCAGGTGGCCCGTTTGCAGGACTCGAGCTCGGTCGAGTGGGCGGCGCGCTTGGGGGAGGCGGGGGAGGAGCAGAGGCAGGCGTGCCTTGCGAGGGCGGAGGAGGAGGTGGAGGCGGCGCGACAGCTGGTGAGGCCGCGCGAAATGCGTTTCGAGCGGCCTGTGCTGCGAGGGAAGGTTCTTTGTGACCGTTTGTTTGAGGAGGCGGAGGGGGTGGAGCTGGAGGAACGCCTCGGCCGGGCGAAGAGTCATATCGATAAGGATCATACTCGTCATCGTCTTGCGCATTCGAGATCTTTCGTTGAGTAGGTGGTGGAGGAGGTGCAGGTATTGAAGGTGCTGAGGGAGCAGGTCGTGACATCGGAGCCGGGGGTGGTCGCGGCGCACTTTGCGGCAAGGGGGGAGGCGGCGGTGCTGATGGCGGTGCTGGACTAGAAGACGGTCGGGGCGGG